>VZDJ01000116.1:2980312-3077963 GCA_008694505.1 Cyanoderma ruficeps
GGGGGGGGGGGGGGGGGGGGGGGGTGTGTCTGTAAAAACTGTGTTAAATGAGTTGTGAAAATAAAGAATTGGCTTTTCCGGCATGAAGGAGTCTCGGCTAACTTAGTACAGTACATGCCTTTTTCTAAAAAGTAGGTCTTAAACTATGCGTAGTTAATTGTTAATAATATGCTTTTATTATTATTTTATGTCCCATTTCATCCCTGTAAGGGTGCATTTTCACTTCCTGCAGCTGACCTAAGCCTTCTCCTCTGCATGCAGTGTATGTGTCAGTCAGCTGCACCGACATACATTTAGTCACAAATAATTGTGTTTGGCCAGATAAGATTGTACAGTTACACTTAATTATCACCAGATGTGTTTCAATATAACCCTTCAATTACGCACTGCGCTCTCACTCACACTTCTGCCTTATCTCACTAATTGACTCAGTAATCCCAGACAACTCTGTACTGTGACCGTAGTGAGGGAGGCAGGAAGATGCAGGACTGCAGGCTAGGCTGTGGCTTTGCCCGACAGCTTCAGAAGCCTGGCTTTGGAAAGGACAGGCTTATGGTCCCGAGTCACTGCAGTGCCTGAGCTATCACCTGTTCCAGGCACAGCTCCACTGGAGTGTGGAGGTGGTTTTGTTTGCATTCCCCTTGATGAGTCAGAGGAAGCTGGGGACAGGAAACAAGAGCTGAATACATCAATGCTCCCGTTCACGCGGGTGAAGAGAGGGCAGAGGAAGAGCTTTGCCTCACAGCTTGACTCCCCAGGGCAGTCCCAAGGACACTTCTCTATGTGGAGTCAGTCCCTGGATCGTTGCTGGTTTGGGGGCTTTTGTCCCAGGAGAGCCCCTCTGGTGCAAGGAGCAAGAAAATCCTGTGAAAAGAGACAACTCAGGCCACTGAGGCCTTTTCTCTCTCAATGCAATTAAGTTCTTGCCCTTTATTTTCTCTATCTTCCAACCACTTCTTTTCTAAACTTCCACTTCTAGTAATGATGTATCCCCCTGGGGACAAAAAAGGAAAAACTTTTACTGTTTTGTCTTGGAATCTTTACTGAATTGATTTAAGGTATGATAAAATACTTTGCCCAAGGAGCTATTGCCATGATTTATTTAATATGGCTGTATAAAAAAGAGATTTTCCAACACTGAGCTCTATGCAGAAGAGATAATTCAGAAGGCATATGTTTTGTTTATTAAAAAGATAATAAAATGAAGGCAAGAAATCTTCATAATTCAAAGTGTACTAATGGCCAGATTCTATGATCAATAGTGAGATCTAACTTCATTTTGTGTGCCAAAGAAATTACTGCAAGATGGGGTTACTACAGTAAATTCATATTGGACATTTCTTTCATCTCCATACCTACCAAGAACGATGCAAAAATGAAGTCATGAAAATTCCCTGCCTTAGAGAAAACTTGAAATGATGAAGGTAACACATTTTTGAAGAGTGTTGGCCCAAAAGGCCTGGGAGAACAAGGTTTAAACTGAAGAGGTGGAAGAAGGGTGGGAGGAGGGGTGTGGAATGATATTGTCAATTAAACCCTGGGTGAGGGAATGAAAAATTACATCACCTGCCTATTTCTGACACCCACGTCAACACACAGGGCTGATAAACACTGCAAATTCCAGCCTGCCGAAGTGGGACACTTAAGAGTAGATTTAAAGGGACAGTTTATCAAACATGCTATTTTAGAGGGGAGAAAAGAGAACAACAAGTCATCTTGGCTGTGCTGTGTGTTTGATGCTCATCCAAAATGATTTTGCCTGGCTCCTGAAATATTAAGCTGCTTATTACTTTTTTCCCTCCCACCATATGAAGCTCCTTGAAGAAAAAAAACAAACAGCAAAACTCACCACTTTGAATGACTTACCTCATCTTCACGAGACTTTTATAAATGGAAGGAGCAGAGGTACACAGAGAAATTAAGGACAGGGAGGAGAGGAAGACAGGCATTAATTTTATTCTGCATGTGCCATGTCACATAAACTGTCAGGTGACCTCAAACTTGTGCTCATGTTTCTCACTACAGACCAATGATCTTCCTGGAGAAGGTGAGGGAAAATCTCCCCTGGGAGTCCACAGGATTTTAGAAAGCGATTAGTGAGTCAACAAGCCACGAGTTCGTGGCTTGCCTTTGAGTCCATTTAGAAACTTTAGACAATTTAGGCCTCTAACATGGGGGTTTCCCACACCTGGCTTTTGCTGAGTGTGCACAGGCAGACCATCAGGGGCAGGAGGTGGGCACAGGGTGGCAGCTCCATGCTGAAACCTCACGGTTGAGGCAACTGTAGCCTTGGACAGCCACGAATTGTGCTGGGAATGCTGACCAGCAAGACTCCTGGATGGCCAGATCTTTTCCCAGCTCTGAGGTCACAGTGAGGAACGGCAGGGAGGCCCCAGTGCAACACACAGGCTCTTGAAAATCTCAAGTCCTCAGAGAGAACGAAAAAAAAAAACAACCCTAATACTACTTACGGATAAAACGTAGTTTGTTCAGGAAGTGCTGGTTTCCAAAATTACAATAGGCTCCTTCTACTCCAGCAAAAGCCCTCTACAATAATACAAATGTCAGGATTCCCTGTGTGCTGCTCAGCACAGCGTCTGCCCTGCAGAGCTCTGCAAGGCTCAGGGGTCTGTGGGGCAGCCCCCCAGGGCAGCCCCTCACCCCCGTGCCTCACACGGGCAGGTTTCCCCAGGCTGGGCAGGGCTCGCTGTCCCCAGCCCCCCTGTGATGGCATCTAACACAAAGTGCATTTTCAGCACCGTGGTAATAGCCAAGGAAGAGCAATTTTCCCCTCAGGAGGTGAGTCCTCAGAGCTCCTGTGCGCAGTAACCTCATCGAGCAGCTCCAGAAGCACAAGGTTACTGCACTTACTTAACATGCAATCCAGCACTGTGTGTTTTCATACTTAATATGCAGATCTAATTGCTTGCCTGCATTTTGATTACCTTCTTTTCCTGGAATTTGCTCTTGTGTGGCTAATCCTGGTGAACTTCAAAGCATGAACTCGGTGGCTTTTATATTTTTTTTTTATTTCTGCAGTTTGTGTCCGAGGCCAATGTGAAAACTCTTTGTGAGGACCAAGACACATTTTTTTGGTTTAGAAAAAAAAAATAAATAAAGTCCCTCAGTTGTCCTCTTTTTTTAATCTCGGGACCTTTACTATCACTGACCTAGAAGGTTACCCATTTGGTCTGGCCTTAATTAGCACTTCCACATTAAATCTCCTGCCAGCAGCATCCTCAGCCCTGCCTACCTAATACCAGCTTCAAGTTTGGCTCATATGTAATTTCTTTTAAGAGAAAGGCTATTCTTCATTTCTGAGTGTAAATGCAAAGCAATTTGTCTAAGTACTTCTCTGTCTCAAACTGCTAAACTCAACCCACACAAATGCATTTCCCTGTAAGTGCCCCCACTTCCCACACTCTCCCTCACTCTTCACATCTTTTCCCATTATCCACCTCACCAGCAATAAAATACAATAAATTTGTTTGCCTCTTTTGATGTGGTAGGTGTCTACTTTAAATGCCACCTTGTTTAAAGATTTTAAAAAAAAAAAAGGAAAGAAAAATAGCCACAGAACAAACTAATCTCCCTTTCCAAATATAAAATAAAGCTGTGTTATTTTTAGGCTTTGCAGCAGCTCATGTGTCATTTTCATCATTTCTTTCTCTCTTGATGACTGAGAAGCAGTGAGAGGAGGCGAGAAAAACTTTTTTATTTTGCTCCCCCTGGAAAATACATATTCAGAGTTTTCCCTAACCTGATTTCCTTCTGTATTAAATCATCCATAGCCAAAGCCAAAATGAACCTCCATAATGTGACATATTTGTCAACTCTTTGTAAAATGTGTATCGGTGATTAGACTAATATGAGAGCACCAGCAACGTGAATCACGGAGGCTGCAATTGTTAGTGTTGTAAATCATCAGATCTGCAGCACATGGCTGCACACTGAGGGCAGCAGGGCTCCCAGGGAGGGTTGAGAGCAGGCTGTGAAGTGGGGCAAATGAACCATCATCCCTTTACCCCAAGAGCAAAGGGAAGAAGCAGCACAAGAATTAATTTTAGGTGGTACTGGGCCCATTCATTCTCTTGCATGAGTCACACAGGACCTGACTCCTGCTCAGTGCGACCAACAATGAGTTGTTCCAGCAATTGCAAGGACAGCAGATCCAGCCATTAACTCTTTCAATTTCTTGGATTCCTCATGAATAAGAGGAGATTTTTTCCCCCCTTTTAGTTTTTTTTCAATATCCTTCAAATGGGAAATACCAACACCAGAGGAGCTTTGAGCTCCTGCTCTGAAGACCTGATTTCCCCAAAATGACAACAGCATTTCTGGCAGGTATCAGCTCAGAGAACACAGGTGGTGAGTCATTCTGGTGTCTGGATGTTGCTTCACACGAGGTTTTGGTGGTAGAAACATCCAGCTGGGCTGCACAACTACAAACACAACATTCTGTGCCTTAAATATTCGACACCAGCCATACACAGCCCTGTGTTGGACATCACAGCCACCTTCCATCACAACCTTACCCTCAAAAACCCAACTTTTCCTCTCAGAGACTGCCAATGTCTCTAGTGGAGGAGCTGGAATAAATACTTTCTCTTTCAGCACGCAGCTATCAATTAGAACTGGTGCTCCATCTGAATGTCTGACAGATCTATTAATAGTAAAGAGTCAAGGCACCTAATTTGTGGGTACTCTAAAATTCAATTTCAAGTCTGCCTGACTGTCCTGGATTGCTATGGAAGATTATCATGCATAAGTTTCTTCTAAGCTGTGTTTCTTTATCCTGATGTTATCAAGTTTGGTTCATAATTGTTCAATGGATAATCTGGATTCTGCAGCAGACTGTCCTCATGACTGATGCAAGACACAAAAGGACTGAGGAAAACGTCACTCCACCAAAACAAAACCACCAAACCCCACAACAATCTCCTGAGATTAAACAAAAAAAAAAAAAGGCGCAGAAGAGAGAATCAAAAGTGAGAAGTCTTGAAGGACTTTTTGCAGGACTGGACACTGAGGAGTCACAGTTTTGCTTTAAGGACTGCAATTAACCTCCAGCCTTGTCAGCTGTTTAAGGGTTTTACTCTACCCTGGTCATCAGCCACAGCTGGTTGAGGTCCTGAAGCACAGGGCAGCACCGAAGTTACATTTAGCTGGTTTTAACTCACAGCAAGAGGTATTAGGAGAGGAGTAGGTGCCCTGCAGGTCTTTTCCTCATATATTGAAGGAGATAGTTTTCTTTCATTTGAGAAAAAGAGAATATGTGCTGGATAAAGGATGATGTCTAACAACATGCCCAATTATAACAGTAACCAGTCCCTTCAGGAGACTTCAGGTGCAATGTAACATTGCCTCTCCGTTGTAATTCCCTTTAATATTCACTATTTACCTACCCTCTTATAGAAAGCCTCATCACAATTAGAAATTTCAGTTCCCGTTCATTAGTGCTTAAAACAGCTCAATGTTAATGGTAATTGGATAGAGCAAACAGAGATCCTGCTTTTAGAATGACAGCTCCTCCTGTGTGCATTACCCTTCCTCTCCTAAGTGCAGTGTGGATCTTGTACATTGTCTCTTGTAAAAAAAAAAGAGAAAACACTGTTTCTGAAAGCTAGAATAAAGAGCTAACACAATATCTTAAAAAATATAGCATTAAAAGTGAGAAATGCTGAGAGTGAACAAATGATTTTGCGAATTTTTGCATCCATGCATGGTGGAATTCACTCACTCATCACAGACTGGATTTGTTCCTCTGTTGTGCATTGTTCTGAACATAATGCTACAGAAACTGATAAAGATAAATGGTGATAAAGAAGCAGCAGCAAAGATAAAAAAACTGTGAAAGATGAGGTCTTTATATCCAAAATAGGGACCTGACTATTAAAGATAACTACACCAAATACAGATCAATAAAGGAGTAAATTAAACTTGAATTAGGTCCTGCAATGACTCTGTGGGACTTTGGTCTTATTTAGCTAATTCCAGGCAGCTTGAGGAAGCTGGAAGAGGGTTTGTGTGAACAAGAATCTCCAAGCAAACCAAGGGCACCAGCTGCTTGTACTGCCCTGTTTCTTAGCCACAAAACCAGTGCACAGGAAAAGTGTGCTTTGGCTCCTCTGGAGCAGCAGGAATGCAGATGAACCACAGGGGCTGTGGGACCAGAACCAGCTGGAGGAGAGGCTGGAGTGTGGAATGATCTCCCCAAGGACGAGACCTTTGCAAGCCAACAGCCAGGGCTGTGCCAGCACTAAACCCAACTGCTTGTTCAAAGACTATGGAAGAGTCTTTGCTACAACTGTGAAAATCCAAATTGCTCTGTTTTATTGTATAAACTCTTTTCTTTTTCTTTTTTTTTCTTTCAGGTGTGGCTCAGGAACGATACACCCCTAAAACAGATGAGTGTATTTCATTCATCCTGAGACTTCTCTACACTCATCTCTCCCTTATAGATAATAGCTCCTTCCTCTGATCAAACAGTACCATTTGGAGCACACCCAGAGCTGTGGATCAAAATCCACACCTCTTGTGCAGAAACTCATGCCTTGGGAAGTCTCCTACCCATGCCAGGAAACCATTCAGAAGCACAGCTGTCTAAACAAACACGCTAAATAGAATTAATTATTTTTTAGTGTAGCTTAATGCTCTTGTATTTAGCCAGTTTTCAAGTAAAACGTCTCTCTCTACAATAATTAAATAACAGTAATTCCAGGTGTAAATGAGGAACAGCGCAAAGTTCAATGTCCGGAATGATTTTGCTTTAAGATTAATGTGAAAAATATCATGTATTTACCGTGGAGTGTTTCAAAGAATAGCATATATATGGGTGTCGCATATATTAAAAAGAAAAGTAAAAAGAGGGAAGACTAGGTAGAATTCCAGGTAAAATTCTAAGCTTGTACCAAGATAGAATTTTCAAATCGGATAATTTTAAGGTTTTTCTCTTTTAAAGACAAAAATCCATTATATTAATACTCTCCAGCTAAGGTGTTTGTTTAAATACTTTGTCTATATCACAACTTTCACAAACAAGCAAAAAAAAAAAACACCCAAAAACCACAAAAAACCAAACACAAAAGGCACTATTCTCCAGAAAAGATACTTCTATAAATTTTATATATTTTCCACCCTGGACTTCCATTTCTGTCATACAGTTCACATTTTCTTGATATGGAAAGATGGAAGGAAAACCAGCATTTCCTAAAAATACTTTCTTTGTCACAGTTTCAAATCAGATTCAGTTTGGAGTTAGACAAGACTTTCAGCAAGAAGGTTCAAAAGCAGATATTAGTCACAAAATACCCCAGAGGACTGTGATATTTTTAGTATCTACAGAGGAGCTCTTCATTCTTTCCCTCTTACTTTCCTGACCTCTTGATTGGGAGAGTAATTCCTACCCAACAGGATGTTTTTAATGAGAAACATTAAAAACATCATTACTGGGAGAGAAATTGGGGGTTTTGGAAAAACACACAGTGATATTGTATTTCAAACTAAGTCTTTATAAAGACTCTGTTCTTCCAATTCATTAGACATCTCTATTCACAAGACCAAAAAAGAAAAAAAAAAAAGATAATTACCCCTGACATGCAATTTGAGTTGAAAATTGAAAATATAAGCTTTAAATGAAGACTACAGTACAGGAAAGTTTCAGTAATAAACAGAGGGTTTATAAAAAAAAGTCTTTACAATAAAAGTTACTGAAGAAATAAAATATTTCAGCAGATTTTTCAACAGCATTTTTTTCATAAAGTTTTCTGTAAAGAACCTGCACCGAATTTTATCTCCAAAGACCAGTAGTGTTAACCACTGATTGAGTCTTTACATCAATTACACCCAAATCTCCCAGACTGCCTAAAAATATCAGTCATTAAACTCGATGTCAGCTAATCTAATTACATCTACAGGAACAGGCTTTTCTATTTATTTCTTTTGCCTTTTTCATCCCCATTTACCCCTCTTAACCAGCAGTTTGGGTCCAGAAAGGGTAAGGTCTCTGTCTAAAAACTCCACGTGTAATTTCTCAGCTCTAAGCAGGAAAATACACTCACAGTGCACATAACTGCATTTTTTTCTCCCCTGTGTGGAGAGTTTGGATCCCATTTGCAACCTCTGACTCCAAAACCCTCCTCCTCCCTTTTCCTCCTGGTAGCATTGACAAATAGAGTTTGATGCCGTTGTTCCGCCGTGACTGAAGTGTGCAGTTCATTGCTCTAAGTTAGTTAATTGTTAATTTTTCAGGGTAAATTGCACACTGAGGCTCCTACTTTTCTTTTTTTTTTTTTAACTTGCCAAAATATTATTTCTATTTTTTAATGACCTTATAATGGGTTCAGCATACTCTGTTTCACATATTGAAGAGCAATGGCAAAATTACTCCACTGCTGCCCAGCATGTCTGATGCCAGAGCAGTTACATTAACATTTTTTGGAAGTGTTAAATACACCCGTGGGTACAGCTGTACACATTCATACAAGTTATTACCATAAATAAGAAAGAAATTATTGTAACAGTTGAGCTGACCTATGATCAGATTATCTGCTGGCAAGTCCCACCATATATCAAATAACTTGCTTTTATTCCTCAGGAAAAGTGATGCTTGATGGAGGAGCAGAGGATAAAATATTGGAAGAGAAGTAACCAAAAATTCTCTGGCTTTACAAGAAGTAAAAATTGTGCCATTTTACAAAAATATAGATTAAGAAAATATATAGCCTGGGAGAAAAAAAACCCCAAACCACTATGATCTTGATATATACCAGTTAAAATTCATCAGATTCCCTCCACTTTCCCTCATAAATCAAAACTGAATACACAGATCCCAGGGATGAGGAGCAGGTGGTAAAACAGCATAAAAATCTCTTTTCTATACTTCCGGAGAGAACTAATTTCAAGTTGAAAAGAATGGGTTATTTTTACTGCTAGTTTAGCCACACGGCTCCCAGGTACCAATTTTGTGAAGCGTTATCCATTTTTACTGTGGGTCGTTTGTTTCCTCTGCACATCTCCCTGGGAGCGACGGAACTGATACACATGGATTGTTCCAGTTATGCTTTTGAGCCAATAATGATGATTGGGCAGGTTATCTTCCCTTTAATCTGCACAAAACCTGACACAGAGGGCAGGAATTTTATCCTCTGTAACATAAAAAGCTCCTCCAGTCCCAGCACCTGAAAGAGACACAGGCAGTGATACCCTGTAAATTGCCCATGTCCCACATTCCTCTAGGCCAGCTGTAGCTGCTAAAACCAAACCCACCAGGCACAGGTAGCCCAGAAATAGATGTACATACTTGGGGATTTGCTGTAGAAAAGCTGATAGCTTGAATTCACTCGAGAGTAAGAGCCTTGTGCTTCAACAGAAAACCTCTTTCCCTTATTAACCTCCAGCTCCTGCCCCATTTACATAAAATCATCTGATTTTCTTAAATTTTTAGCATCTGCTCTAAATCTTGAGGCACGTGTCCCAAGTCAAAACTTAATGATAGCAAGACCAGCAAGTCATACACCCCTGAGAGCCAAGAGGTGGAATGTCACTGAGGAGACCCTGGACCAAGCAGCGACACAGGAGCCCTCATGCCATTGTCACAGAAGGCCCCTGGAGACAGCCCAAAACAGAAATCTCAGCTGCATTAAGAGTTCCAGTTCTTCTGCATTTCTATTTATGTGTGAAAAGAGAGCATGGGATGGCTGCTGGGGCATTTGCTGAGCTATTGCCAAGGCAGGGCTGTGCAGTGCTGGGACCAAGGGCAGGTCTGAGAGTTAAATTCTCCTTGCTCGTGGAAGGTGATGCTCAACCCTCAGATATATGAAGGGAAAAGCATCACGACCAAACACCCCAAGAGAGAGCAAAGCAAAGCAGTGCGAGGCTGAGCAAGCATTCTGCTTCCATGATCAGTGTGCTCAATCACACAGCACTGGAGAATTAAACAGTATTCAGGAGGCTGAGTGCAGTGAATAGAAATTCATATCGAGTTCATTCTTCGCTATCAGACATGGTTTGTCACCACGCAAGGAAATGTATTTGAGCTACATGAAGGCTGATGCCTGATGTTTTTTAATAAAGTTGAGGACAGATTACAAACCTTTGCCTTCAGCCCCAGCAGTGGATGGAAGCTATTTCCTTTGACATACTGAATAACTTGCTTTTTTTGAAGTTACAATAAGATAATGTAAAAAGCTTTGAATACCATATAATGTGAAGTGGGGTGAGGTGTTCAACTGCAGCACCTGAAAGAAAATACTGCTGGGGTGTGAAAGAGGACACTAGAGCAAAATAGAGCAGCAGAATTAAATCCAAAATTATCAGGTGGTACCAGTCTAAAGGGAAGAGTAGACTGATGTTTGGTCCTTTAATTATGCTTTCTTGGAAAGTTCTAACATTTTAATACAATCCTCCTGGTTCCTATCTATGTGCTAGGCAAAAAAAAAAAAAATCAAAAAAGCAAGGGCTGCTAAACCAAGACCTGCTTTCTCCTGGCCATACTCCTGAGCCACCTGAGGTCCTTTCCCCTGACCAGTGGCCCAGCACAGGACAGGGACACATCTCCAGTGCAGTCAGCAGGGATGCTGCAGGGGTTCCAGCTGCATGGCAGGGGCAGCATCCCTCAAGGAGCCCAGTCTGGAGCACCCTCCCTCTAAACAGCAGGCATGGAAGACAAGTGAGGATAGGCATCAGGAGCCCAGCTACTGACACAGTGAAGGGGGTGGAAGATTTTTGTCTCCAAGAAGTTCAGGAGTTCACATCAGTGTTGGGATAAAGGCAGGAAGGTTGAAGGTGTCACAGGAATTATATGACATAGTTCCTGCCAAAAGTCTCCTAATCCCTTGAGGCACCAAGTATTTTGAGACCTTTGGTATGAGTTAAAGCCAGTCTGTCTAAAGCTCACAAAGCTTAGAGGCACAGCTCCCTTATGGGGCATCTGTTTTGTTTTGGGGTTTTCCTTTTTACTATTGCACAGGCTTTAATTTAATTTCTTAATTTCAGCCAGCGTTGATGCTCTCTTAAGAGCTTTTGAAAACTACAAAGAAAGACTTTGCAGAAGCGGCTTTCAGAAAGCCATTTAAAGATCTTTATCTATCTCAGTGGAGCTGGCATGCTCCCACCACAAAGCTTTCCAAACACAAACACGTGCATTTTTATGGTGTCTCAGAAGAGGCATGTCAGCCTTCAGGGCTGGCTCCTCGCAGCGCTGAGGAGGCTGTACAGCAGATGTAGGGAACTAAATCAAGCCAGCTGATTCCTGTGCAGTGTCATGGCTGTAAAATCCTCCACGAGGAGCAATGTGGAAAGCAGTTGTATTTGTGCATTCATCATGCACGCCATGACAAATGACAGTTTTATGGTTAAATGCGCTTGAATGGAAGGTGAAGGTTCATCTCTCTCCTCTGCCCTCGGCTTCATATATCACCTCAGGTAAAACTGGGAGCCGAATAATACCTTAAACAGCAGATTTACTTTCCCCTGCCTTGTATTTTCAAGTGTGTAGTAGCAATTCTTCCCAACCTTGTCTCTTTAGATTAGGCACGCACGCCTGGAGGTTTGCTTGGAGCAAGGGAAGCCTCGAGTCAGGCAGGGACCCTGGCAGCTGCAGGGAAAGCAAAACCAACAGCACACAAAGCAGGCAGTACCTGAGCTGAGGCCAGCTGCAGTGAAGACAGTGGTGTGCTGTCCCTTTCTGGGGCTGAGCACTTCCCTGGGTCAGCTCTTCAAGAAACCAGGCCCCTGTGCTATTTCAGACTTGGATCAGAACTAAGATTTAATTGAGGCACTGACAGTTCCTATGCCATTAGACAGATAACAGATAGATTGTATTTTCTTGTTTAAATGTGTGAGTTTCAAAATCCTCATAGATCTGGGGAGAAGTAAGTACACATATTCTGTGCATGCAGCGAGGAATGCAATGGCCAGTAAGTTTGTTAAGGCCAAATTAACTGAAACAAAAAAATGATTAAACCAAAATGCTTCTGCCATTCTTGAAATAAACCTGAAGATAAGATTTCTTTTATGAAACCTGTGAACCTTTATGGAACTTAATATGAACTTCTATGAAAACCAGAAGTCAGTGAAATGATGAGGATATTTGCTAGCTGACCATTCAGCATTTTGAGAAGTTGTTTGTGTCTCCTCTCCATTGTCTTTGCATGTTATAAACAAATGTATTTCTTAGGTGCAGAGGTTCATCAGTTCCTTATTCAGTCATGTTTATAAAGCCCTCAAAAAACTGAAGAATGGTGCACGTTGAGTACATCAAGATTTCTAGGAAGAGTGGCATTTCGTGGAGCTGCCCATTCCTCTATGGATGAAAAAAATACTGAATTTCATTTGTTTCAGCATGGTGAAGATAGAGTGGATGATGATTAGACAAAGGCTGGGCTCATGCATTGTGGGCATGATGGAAGCTGTAGAATGCAGAGATACTGCACATGATTTGTAGGTTGTGGGAAAAAAAAGAGTTTTGTGGAGTTTTGTACATTTTTCCCTGCGTACTAAAAGAAAGGATTTATTTAATAGGCTGGGTATTCTTTAAATACATAGTACTATCTAGTCAAATAGATTGAGACTATGCTCTATCCCTCGTAGCTCCCATCCCAGAGAGACGTTCCAGAGGCCTTGTGTGTTCACTCTGCACAGCTGTCAGGCAGATTTTGCTGCTTTACCTCCAACAGTTAACCAAAAGCCACATTTCTCCACTCGTAATAGCAGCTACAGTTTGGCATATTGAATAGGAATCAGAGAGAGACAAAAATCACACTGCAGGAAAGCACAGCACTGTCTTCAGCTAACGGTACTTACCACAAGAATAATAACAGAATGGATGTGAAATGGAGGCATAATTCAGGCAAAAGAAAAATGTATTGGCTAGGAAAGATTGTAAGAAACAATCTGGGCATTGATTATCTGTGGCACAAACAGCTTAAAGGAGAACAGAGCCCTGAGTCAGTTTTTCCCATGTTTATCTCTCTGCTGAATTCCCATAGTAGTGTAACAGAAAATTCCTGCGTGGCTCATACCCCTCCTCAGCGTGTGTTTCCATTTCTCCTTTTTTTGTTTTGTTTTAATTTGTGGGGGTTTCCCCCTTCTATTTTATTCTTTATATCTGTTTTTATCTTCCCTCATGCTTTCATCCCTCTTTCTCCATCTCCTCTCTTGTACATTTATCTTCCTGTTAGCAGCTCTCTTACTCCCTTTCCCAATGGCTTTATTTTTCCAGATATTTTCCCCTCTCCTGTTTTTTTTTTTTTCCAGAGGTGCTGGAGATGTAGACAGGGCTGCTAAAGCTCAGGGCAGAGGTGCTCCTTGCTAGGAACAGGGTGAAAAAAAGGCTGCCTGAATTCTGAGTCTCTCACCCGCTCCTTTATCAGGAGGGCAGTGCTCTGGGGTGAGGAGAGTTCCCTGGGCAAGGGGCAGAATATGAGGAGCCCACACTGAGGCCCAGACCCAGATCCAAAACCTTTTCACAGACATAAACTATGAACTATCCAGGACTGGTCTCCTGGTAAAAGGAGGCAGTGGTTGCCAGGTTTGGGAATTTGAAGCATTTGGAATATTTTTTTCAGACATGCTGCTCTCCAGGCTAATTATTTCACATTTTTCATCCAGAGATGAAGGTCATTTGATGCACTGAGCTATCGTCCAGGGGCCTGAGGGCTTTGGAGTGACAGTCGCCCATTATGAACATCAGCTGTGGCTCTTCCCAATTATGCTAATGTCCTAGCCCTGAGAGAGACCTAAAGAAACCAAACTTGCCAGATTGTAGGGGATTGTATCGTTCAGAGGCTCTGGCAGGCCCCAGTTGGATCAGCCATCCTGCACTGGAGCTCCCACAATCCAAGATTAATCAGCCAGAGCTCACCCCTAGAAAACCCCTGCAAAGCAGAGACTGCCAACCAACCTCTCCTCCAGCCCTTCGCCCCATCAATATCTTGAGGCTTGAAGAGTGATCCTGCTTTAATAAAAATGCAAAGCTATTAATAGAAATCTCCACAGGGAAATTCTTTGCGCTCCTTCCATTTCCTAATCCAACAGCTTTGCAGAGTCTTGACAAAAGCAGGTATATTTGATAGGTATATTTGATCAAAATCTTGCATTTTTCAGAACGGAAAAGACGCAAACCTTAGGAAGACATTTGTCCACTGAGGCTAATAAAAGAGCCAAAAAAATTAGTATTTCATTGGCCTTCAAGGCTTTTGAAAAAAAACATTCCTGTGGCCAGAGACAAACAGTGCAAATGTGTGTATTTGCACAGGTTCTGGTGTTAGAAAACACCGGTGTGCTGTTGCAGCAATGGGTGAAGAAAAAGATTCAGTACACGGTTTACTGATCTGTGGTGAAATGGTTAATTTTTGTGAGTTTCACTGCACATTCATTAGGAGGCAATTTGACTGGAAATTTAATAGGATTATTTTTGACTGCTGAGGTTAATGGCATTACCTGTTTGGCTTTTATAAAATCTCCATAATTTAGCAATATTTATCTAAGTCACCATAAAAGTATAGAAATTGATAGTAAAATTACAGACAGCTGGGTACAGGAGGAAATGAAACAAATTAAACCAAACCCATGCTCTTAGGAAAATACAAATGCCAAATTAAGTATGTTAGGCTAACAGTTTAAATAATCCAATTTAACACTAATAAAGGTGCTTTAGACCTAAGTTCTGCTTGATTTTCTATATGAGTGTGCAGAGGAAAATAACAGAGAGCCTGGGCCCAACGGGAATACCAAGGGATTGGGCAGCTTGGACACTTGTAACTTTCCATATTAATTTCACATATTCCCAATAGATTTTCACTCAAGTTTAGAGGCACAGGTTTTGTCCTGGAGAATTGCTAAGGGACAGCATTAAGAATGGAAAAGTATACAGAGCAACAAATGGTTTTGGTGGTTTTTTTTAAGGCTTTGTTTGATCATTGTAATATTTCTAATTGGTTTCTGGTTTACACAGAGAGTTACAGGCTACTTAACTCAGAATTTTGTACCCGTGACTCGTGGCTGCATCTGTTTGAAAGTGATGATTCAGAATTTTTTTTTTCATGACAAAGTCATTATTTAGATGGAGGTTCCATCTGAAGGTTTTGCCTTTTATTTGTCCCTTCATTTTCTTCTGATATTGGCAAGCCAGTTGAATAGAATACTTACAGGTTTTACATAGTGGTGCCACTTGGTGAATTTTATTCAGTGGCTGTTCAGGCAATGTGCAATGCATATAAATCCTGCATCCCCACAAGTAGAGTTGAAAGAAAAGCAAATTGCTTTTCAAGGTTTGAGAGCTTTGCTTCACAGTACAGTACATATGTACAGTATGTGGCCAGGAAACAAAAGTCAAAATATAAGAGAATAGAAAAGAAATATAAAAGAGAATTGTTACATTGCATACATCAAAAGATGTCAACAGTTGTTCCAAAAAGCAAAATAGTTGAATGGGACTATCACCCACAAAGAATGATGATGCTGTAACTTTCAAGTAAGATGCAATTCCCGAAGATCCTTGACTCTTCTTGCTGCATGTAAATGCTTTATCCCTTTTTCTGTATTTTCATGTAGCTATGACACTCTTCACCTGTCGCTGTTTACATCTCAGATGGGTACCTGAGATTCTGTAAATGTAAAAGACCTGTTTGGGTCGGTGCTAGAGGAATGCCCTCACAGGAAAGCCTGCAAGAAAAAGAAGCCGATAGAAAAGGTGCCTCATACAGAGGCCACGATGGTTGTCAGTGTGTGAAAACATTCCAGTATCCCCCTTTGCACATATAATTTCACAGACATCAGTAGTGCAGGTCACTCAAGTTATGTTCTTGAAGAAGCTTTTACTGTAAGCACCTTTGATTCAGAGTCTCCTGAGGACTTTTGGCAGATTCCCAACTGAGAAAATTTGTATGTGCTGACTTGGTGGGGAAAACAAACAGACAAGCCCATGTATTTATACTGCTGCCTAAATGTTAACGTACTTTTGTATGTTCAACTCTAGAGCCATGACACTTGGAGAATTCCTAGGCTGCAACAGCACAAGGAAAAGAGTGGTGATACTTAATTGTAGGGACAGTTGTTATTTCCTATCACAAGACTGTACATCCAGGGCTCATTCTATGGCCGAACTCTGAGAGAAAAAGATGAACTTTCCCTTATTTAGGCTAAATTGAAAAAAAAAAAGTTTAAAAATCAGGCTAAATTTAAGATTAAGGGAAGAAATTTATTCCTTATAACTGTTTTTTTTTTCCTAAAAAAATAACTGCTTTATCAAGAGGTTTGATACACTTCATGATTTTGAAGAAGGAATAGCAATACAGTCCTGTGCCTAGAAAAATATTACCTATATGCTGGCAAGTGCTCCAGAGCTGGGTCTGTGGGACTTTCCTGGCTAGTGCCAAGCTGGAAGAGCATCTTTCCTTCTCTTCCAGCAGAAAGAAGAAGGAAGGGTAAGATAGCAAAGTTCAAGTCTGGAAGGGAGACACTCATTAAGTTCAAATGGGTCCTGGCAGATACAAAATGTGTTCCTTGACCAGACAAAGGGATAATGGAAAGTACAGAGAGTGAAATGCAAAGCCAGGAAAGAGGAAACCTGTGTTAACATTCCAGTTCACACTGCCCTTGTGCCACTGCAGATCCCTGTGTTTTGGTTTCCAGCAGTGAGCAGGACACACAAACTGGGCCCCTTTCAGATGAAGTTAAACTGCAAGGTGTGCTCTGCTTGTTCCCCACAGGACCAGGCTAGAAGCTGGCCAAAGCAAAATCTCCTAAAATGTGCACAGAGTGGATTTCAACCACCAGCTGCACGCCAGCTCCTATCATCTTCAGACCTGCCCTTTTGGGCTGCACTCATTTGCTAACTTCAGCACAGTCCCAGAGACCAGGACTTCTTGGGATACAGGAATGGGAGGATGTTCAAGGTCAACAGTCTGAGACTTTGCTGACTAAGAGACCTGGAAGGGTAATGTCTGGTGAAGCATCAAAATAACAACACAAAGGCTTGATCCCCCCTCAGCCAGGGGAAAAGAATAAAATGTAGTAGAGGAACTGGAGTGAAAGGAAAGAGCTGATGGCCTGGCACAAAGGTGAAGAGGGAGGGGAAGGCTGAAACAAAAAACAACTCAGACATTGTAGCTTGAAACCGTGCTTTTTACATCACAGCAAGTGTTATATCAAACGTTTACTTTTATGCCAAAGCAAAATATCATCTCTCTCCAAAAGCTCTTGCCCTATAATGGGATCTTTTTAAAGTATTTTTGAAATAATGTTGAAAATGTTTGAGGTTTCCCCCATGACCAGTAGGAAATTAGACTCATGGCCTGTTAGAATTCTGGTTAGCATGCACATTTTATCACAGGTGTTTTAATAAAACATCTGTGTGTGATGTCATTGCTAATTTGTCACTATCTAATGACTTGCTTTTTCAATCATGGTAGGTCCCAGGTGTGTGACGTGCTCCTGAGAGTTAAACAGAAAATAAATATTCCAGTTCTTACTGCTGCCCTTCCAAACTGAGCTGGAAGCAGTAAATAGTCTCATGGATGTAGCTGATTTGATTTGCATTGCTGAGAAAGTAAATCCTATGAGAGAGACAACTAAACAAAAAAGATGGGCTGCCTTCTTTTCGTTCAATCAATGTTATTCCATGTTGGATGTGCCATATCTTCAATTCAACTACCTTCCTCAGTTTCTCTGCTCTCAGGTATTTTCATCCAAGGTCCTAAAAGTGGCTACAAGTCTGCAATGCCATGCCTGAATATTAATTGACTAAGCAAAAGGATAACAGGATACTTCCCCCATATCTTGGAATGAACAAGGAAACCAATTGGCTTACAAGCATCAGCTGAGAAAAAATAAAGTTGGACAGTATCCGAGCAGAGATGCACAGGAGGAGGAGGTGCAGCACCAAGCACTTCAGAAGGAGAGGCTTAGCTCAGGCAGGTGACAAGTTAAAGGTTTCAGGACACTGGGTGGAGATAAACTGAGAGTGAAGAGTAGATTCCTCTGTGTTCAGCATCCAGCAATGTGTACCAGATGCTGGGAAGCTGCTTTGGTCCCTGGGGATCCCAGGAGAGCCCTAATTCAGGCCATGGCCTCCTGACAAGGCAGAGCTCAGCCTGCCTGGGCCCAGGAGACTTCGGATGGGTAACTGAGGGAAGAGCAGCAGGATTTGGTACACATCAGGACCCCAAGGAGTAACACCCCCGTGGTTCACTGTCCAATGACAGCTCCATCCATCACATCGCATCAGTCTGTTATTGCCTAGAGGTCTTGAGTCAATAACGGCAGTAAAGAAGAAAGCCACGGTTCCTTAGTCTCTGCATTACTGCTGGTAGTGGTGCAAGTGGGAAGGATTTCTTTACATAATTAGGCTATTTTCTGAGAAGTTCCCAAAAGTCAGGAATTTTCTGTACAAGAGAACTGAACTCACACGTTTCTCCCATGGCCAATCTTTACAGACTCCCAGACACACAGATTTCTAGCAAGGACTAGATAAGAATTTGCACAGCCAGATTTCAAACCCCTTTTAAAGTACTTTGATGGCAGCCATCAGGGACTGGTTTCCACCCCCTCCCCCTTCCCCACAGAAATATGGCTTTGCACCTCTGAGTCCCAGCTATTGTGCTCAAGATCTTGTACTCTGCGCAGCTGCCTGCCTGGTGCAAGTTTAGGAATGAGAGGCACTGTTTTGCTGAACAGCAGTGAGGAAAGCTCTTCTCCCAGGAGGATTCCTGATGGGAGACCCTCACTGCAGGATATCTGAGTATATCTGTACCCCAGTCAACACCTAGGCTTGGTTGCTGTTATGTTACAATACTGTAACATGTAAAAAGAAATACCACATAAAATATTATACAAGCATGTGGAAATCGAGACGGATGCTGCACTCAGAGTGCTTCTTTAGAACTTCAGAAGGCTTCAAGCATCAGCACCTTGTTATTTGAAAGCCTCTCATCTCCTACCTTTTCTATGTGCCTCCCATGGGCAGCTCCACACAGCTCTGGCTCTTCCTCTCCTTCTTCTCTCTTCCTTCTGCAGTTCCAGCTCACTCCTTCCTGTCCCCAGCATGGTCACCCAACCCTGTCTGTCCCTCACAGGACATCTTATCCTTTCTGTCCCTCACAGCACGCCCAGCAGACTCCAGCAGACTCTCCACTATCTAATTGTCTCTCCTATCACACCCATAGCTGGGAGGGCAAGGCTGTTCCCACTCTGATGATCAACACAGCTGCAGTAAATCAGGGGCAGGATTGCCTTTACCACCACCTCTGTCTCCCCACACGAGCGAAATAAAGAGAGAAACGTACCAAAAATACAGAGGAAATATTTATGTGACTCATCATCCCAAAACTGTATGAATGCCGTGCCCACCAGAACCCTAGAAATATCAAGAAAAATAATATAATTTGTGTTTGTTTACCAAACAATTTAGATTTATCCAGTTCCAGGGATTTTATTTTTCCTTTTCCATAAAGAGCACATTAAGGGATGAGCGCATTCACAGTGTGCTGTTACAACATTCACCCTAATAGGGCAAAGGAAGCTACAGTAAATTGATTAGGGAATTCACCATTCAGTGCTTCCCTCAAGTGTTGCATCCATCTTTTACTGATTAATAATGAAGCATTAATGAAAATGTTTCTGTGTCTCCATGCTCCCACCAATTAAATGCAGTGCAGGAAAAAAACATACAGCCTTTGGAAATTTTTATTTGTCTCACTTGCCAGACAAGCAGTAGAGTAATTCTTTACTGGAAATATTGGTAAAACAAGATCTGCATTTAGGGGTTTCAGACTGGTAAAGATGGATTCTTAAGCTGACATTTAAGAATCACTGACTCTCAAATACCACATTAGCAATCAAGAAATCAACAATGTTTAGAAGAAATATAATTAGCTCAGCATGCTCTGCTTGAAACCAACACTGTAGCTATCAGCTACACCAAGTGCCAGGAGAAAAGAAATGAGGAATTTGTTTTCCATTGAAATACATTATATTTTACTTTATTAAGGCCATGAGAGCTTGAGACATTAATATTTCTGAGAAACTGCTGGAGCCAGCTTAGATCAGGGTGGATTTTTCTCCATTAACTGAGCGAATTCTGGGAAAGCAATCTGTCTTTCTCTTGCTTGGTCTGTACTAAATGCATTGCCCTGACAGTGGGCGAGACAGTCAGGCAGGATGTGTGCAAGGTTATTAATGTGTTTTCATTTCATTTATGTACAGAAGTTACTGAGATTGTGTTTGAGACGTAATTGCATTAGGCTTTATCTAAATTGACCTTCTTATTCTAGACTTAAGTGGGGAGGATGTCAAGAAAACAGACCACGGAAGCCAGTACTTCTGGATACAAATGGCAAAGCTTACAGGTAGGGAGAGAGGAGTAGCTGAAATCCAAGTAGTAAATATTTACTCAAAGCCAGTCAGCACTGGTAGGGCTTTAATGTGACTGCTTTGAAACTTGTTTGAGTCTATGGTGGTCTCAGATCACTGCAGGATTGAAAGCTGCCCCTTCCTGGATCTCTTAGCAAGGAGGGTGTGGATTAAATCCTAAATGTGTTTGGGAATTGAACTGGGCACACAAAGCTGGTCACTCCAGTATATAACGTGGGATGACCATTAGCTCCCACTGTACTGCTCAGGCAAAAAGGGGCTTTCAGTTCCTCTCTGTCTATCACTTTAGCACTTCTCACAAGCATCTTTAGCACGTTTGGAATTGCAGAGAGAACTGAAGCATGAAATCACACTTCCTTAACTTGCTCAGTGCCAGCACCACACTTTTTTCAGCGGGGAATTAGGAAGTAACACCCTTCATGCCCTTGGACCTCCCCAGCACTAAAGGCTCTGTCCCTGCAAAAACCACGGGGTGCAGCTCCCCGGGGGAAACAGGTCACTCATCAATTGCTGACAAAGCCCCACTTCAGCCAACAGGTACCGAGGGAGTGAGAAGTCTGTTGATAAAAATTTCATGGGACGAGAGACTGACAAAGAGTTTTCTAAAACAGGCAAGAAATATGAAAAGCACAGGGTTGGAGAAGAGTGACAGAAACAGGAAATGTGCATTTTTAGGAGGAGGGCAGGGACAGAAGCTGCAGTGAGCGCTGTGGTGCCCTTAGACTGAGAGCCAGTGTTCCTGGGTGCCCTGGCCGGATAAATAGCAATGCATTAGTTTTAAAACTCTGCTCTGGAATGTCACCTTCATCTCCATTGATCTCGATTACCAAGCAGGTCCTTCACTGTCACTTGTGACAAAAGGCATTAGTCAATGAAAAGCTCTAAATAACTTGAGGAAGACAAGAAAGCTCTTGTCTCTTAGCCACACAAAATAACATGAGAAAAAAAAGGCTAAGAAAGTAGGGCACTGAAAAAAAGCATCTTGTACTGAAACTAAAAATTGAAATATTCTATTCTAATCCTGTCACATTTATCAAAAATATTTGGTGGTAGGGCTATTTTTTTCTCCTCTAGAAAGGATGTTTCTGTCAATGAGGAAATAGCCTAGTGAAATGTTCTTAATATTTAATTCCCACACTACACCAACTGCTACACCAACCAGGACACAAATCTACTGCAAGACTGTGAGTTATCCAAGATATCCCAAGGCTGAAGCTGCATTTGAAGCACTGAACCATCTCCGCTGAAGCACTGAGAAAGAGCTGGTGGCTGGTGGACAATGACAATCCAGGCTACCTCAGCAGTCTCCTCACACCGTGTGTCCTCTATCCCCTCTTAGTGACACGCAAGTGACCACCACACTCCCCGGCATCTCTGCTGCTGCAGGGCAAGATGACCAGCAGGATTCCTCTGGGAATCCTGGTTTTTCCTCTGGGTGCCTATGAGCACACCCTTGATTTTAGGATAAGCAGGTCTCTGGCTTGTGCCTCAAGCTGTGTGTGCTTGCCCACTTCAAACCCAAGCATGAATCCGCCACTCATGGAACGGACAAAAATTGCATTTTGGGTGAGACCAGGTCAAAGGCTTGCTCACCAATCACACGCTGGAGCTCTGAGCTTGGGAAATGGATCAGTGGCGTTTAAACACAGCTGCTTACAGTGGGCCCTGTTTAAATTTATCCAAATTGCAAAGTTAGTGCTCTGTTTTCCTGCCCTAACATTGTTCTCCGAGCAGCAGACTCGTTGCTCGAGATAGGCAGTTTTGTGCCTGTCTGTGCCAAACACTGTCAGCAGAACCAGGGTGAGCCAGTTGTGATGTCCAAGCACTTTTGTCCCTCTGCCTGCAGTCAGCCTCCCTCAGGCTGTGCTCCTCCAGCCACGTGAGCTGTGGACCACCTGTCTGCCACTGTGCAGACCGTGCCACCATTTGGGGGCCATATAAAGTGAGAACTTGCTTTTAGCAGAGCAGCTGTCCGTGAGGACAGGTAGGTGGGTTTAGGCAAGGATTTGAAAAGCTGGTTGCAGCAGTTCCTGTGCTCATTTTGGACAGGCACAGCTACATTAGGAAAAAAAAAAAAACCAAAAAAAACCCCAAAAACATACAACCATACCAAAAAAACCACAATCAGTTTTGGAGACACTTTTGTCATTGCTTTAAGGTCTGAGTGATGAGCTGAGAGCAATGGCCCTGCTGTAACCACTGACATATCCACGAACTGCCATCACATCCATCTGTCAGAGCTCGGTGTTTCAGGACCTGCCACCAGAGAGGAGTTTCCAGGGAAATGATGTTTCTCTGCTCTTCCCTTAAATCTTAAAGGGAAGGCAGAGGTAGGTGGCTGTAAATCCCCCTGGTGCTGTCCGGGCAGAGGGACATCTCCACAGAGCTGAAGGCTGGGGCACAGTTCAAAGCAATCCTTTCTGTGACGCAGCCCCGAGACCGATTTGCTCTGCTGACACATCCTTCAGAGCAAAGAAGAGAAATGGAAGCCAGAAGAAGATGTTGTGAGGGAGGGTGTGCGTGTGCTGGCTCCACATCACCCGCTGGGACGCAAAGGGAAGGTCTGGGCTCCCTGAGGTCTCCCCAGAGTCACCACTCTACCCTGCAGCTTTTCTTAGATCACTCCTGTGCTCCTATACTCTGCAGCATAAGTGTTGAACTACAGCTATTGTTCCTTGTTTTCCATAAATATTGCAGTAATTAGCTGAATTTAATTACAGTTATCATGAAATAACAAGCATTAATCAGATCCTAGTAGCAGCTGTATTTTGCTCTTTTGAAAGCAAGAAACTATTTTAAAACTATTTCATTAAAAGCATAAAATTATTTTAAAATCAAAGCAAAAAAAGCATTCTATATATAGGGTGGCATTATTCCAGTGCACACAAACACCTCAAAATAAAATTTAAAAGGCCATCTTGGTGGGATGAACCTCTTACAGGGACAAAATCTAAAGAAACATTTAGCTGGACAGTGCACTGGACCTAAAAGGGACACAGAGAGAACAACTTAAAACACAACAGTTTTCTCATCTGTTCTATTTAGGCTGCTGACACGTACTTTCTGTAGAGATGCCCATCTAATTACAGCATCATAAAGTTCTTTAAATGTGCATAAATTGCTCTAATTCACACATCAGCTCCTCCTTTGCAATTGCAAGAAACATGTCAGTGCAATGCGGATCAAGCCCTTTAGAGATAAAAAGCAGCTTGCTTTTGAGATCCCCTGCTCATCAGCTTTCCATTTTCCCTCCTCCTCCTCCTCGTGTGAGGTGGGATCCATCCGGGCTCACACACAAAAGCACAGAAGTGCTGTGGGAGGTTCCCACCTGCAGACCCCCGAGGACGGTGGGCAGGACAGGGTGTCTCCAGGGGGTTTCAGGGAATTGCCTGCACATGATCACGCTGGGCAGGGTTTGCTGCCTGTCTCCTGCACGGCTCCGGGGTTCTGCACCCGCGGGATTCTCCTGGGAGGGCTTTGTACGCATCAAATTACAGAGGTGTGAATTAGAATCAAAATTAAGATACTGCAAACCCCACAGCATCAGTTATTCATTGCTATTCACAGGAATTAGGATTTAAATCCCATTTTTGCCTTCTAAAACTGATTATCTCATCTTAAACGAGTACCCCTTCAAGCTGAAGCTATCATTGTCGTGATACAACTATTGCTAGTCGTGATTAGAAAACGCACCAGGCAGTGCAGCAGTCCCAGAAAGATGTGCAACATCACGCAGTGACCGGGGCAGCTAATCACAGGCAGTGGGAACACACGGTTACTGCACCCCACACATCACCACCCATGGGTGCCCCTCACTCATGGAACAATCCAAAGGAGCGCAGCACCCGCAGGACTTCTCCCTGTGCACCCACAGCACAGCACAGCCCTCTGCTTGTCCTCAGGCAGAAGGAGGGACCACGGCACTGCAGAAGCATTTTAACAACTGTTTGATTCCCCCTGCAAGCTGAAGTGTCCTATAAAATGTGTCAGGGCAGGGTTTTGCAGTGCTTTACGGACAGGCAGTCCAGGGCACGAGGCCAAGGGAAGTTACGGCTTTGCATAACTCTGAAGTTGTAAAACAGCTTACACAGATTGCTATTTTAACACTGCTACTTTTGACTCTCATCCTGCCTTTGAAACCAATCCTGCCGCTTTCCTGGAGCTTCTCAGGAGAAGCATCCCAAGTTGTAACATATTTCATAAGTGCAGAGATATTAAAATGTGAAGCATCAAGTCCCTTCTTATCCCAGGTGAAGAAACTTCCTGTGATTATTCACTACAATGACACAGAAGGAGAAATACTTATCATTATCAGATGAATACCTTGAAGCAACATAAGCAATATAAACTCCCTTCCAAGTTAGAAGCTAAAGTTTAAATCATACTTTAGGAGCTCATATAATACATTTATTCCTCCAGGCCACACACTTGTGTTAATAGTTTTCCATTTCTAACTCCTGACACACTGTGGAGAGCACTTTGCACTGGTTATTTCCTCCACTTCTTGACAGATGAGCTCACCCCTTAAAGAAGTTTGAGACACAGTCCTGTCTTCCCAAAATCCAGTTATTAGCTTTGATGCATACTTATTAGAGACTACTAAACACCAAAAATACTTGGTGGGGACACAGGTGGCTTTGGCAAGTCACAGAAAGCACATGCAGCAAAACCACACAGATTTAAGGGCTGGGACTAGATGACTTTTAAGGTCCCTTCCAACCCGAGACATTCTGTGATTCCAGGATTCCCTTCTGTGATTCCACCAGGATGCCAGGGAACCTGCCTGCATTGAATCACATTTACACAGGGAAAGGAAAGGGGACATTAAATCTCTCTGACGCCAAAGGCAAGAAGGAAAGGGCGTATACACACCCTTATACACACACACACACACACATATATATATCTCCATCCTATATACACTCACCAACAGCCTCCTCCACACTGTGTTCCCCTCTCTCTTTGCCACAGCACAGACCCCTGCCTTCCTTCATTCCCATCACAGAAGGCTTGATCCAGGGCCCTGTCCAAAGTCTTCAGAGCCTGAAAAGTTTAGACAAGTGCAATGGTGAGGGCGAGATGCAAAAGGAGAGCTACCCAAAAATACACCTGCCTTCTGATGCAAGTCCCACTGCCTCCTGTTTTTCTTGGATGACTCCCCATGCAAATTCGCACGAGCAAAGCCTTATTTAGCAATTAGATAAATCCCAATTGTCACTGCAGGAAAACAAAATGGTTGATTGAAGTAACTCCTCTGAATTCCAAAAATAGCGCCTGGGAGTTTGATTTTAAAATGTCCTATGGTGGGTAAACAGAGAGATGGAATAGGTCCTTAGATGAATGAGTGCTGACAGCCTTCCAAAAAAAAAAAAAAAGTCAAAATCAAGTTTTGGTTTTGGAGCCTGCTGTGCATCAGAACATTAACCTACTTTGAGCAAAGTTTGCTAAGCAAGCAGCAGAGGCAGCAAGCAGGGCAAACTAAAAGGAACTGCACGAAGATCCTTCTTGTGCCTTCAGAGCTGCAAGGCCTGAACACAAGGAGAAAAACCCAACTGAAGATCTGGCTACCATCCAAAAGTTTAAAGGCTTTGAAGGAACCCCGTGGTGAAAATGAAGGTACTTAACATTTTAGTATTTCCCCATCTGCTTGGAAAAAAAAAGGAAAAGGCTGACTGTAATTACAGTTAGTGGTCAAAAATGGAGATGTTTTATGTGTGTGTGAATTTTGGTGTTGGTGGCTGTAAAAATCTCCCCCAGGTTATTTGCAGGGCCGCACATACCAGTTTGTCTCTATAATGAGGTATCAAAAATTATTACTTATTCAAATGTGCAGTTGTGGCTGAGAATGGCACTGCTGACATTTCCATCTCCTTCTGAGCACTACTGACATTTCCTAACCATTGGAAGGGATAAATAAGTACGGACCCCAAAAGATGCTGAGCATTTTTATCATGACAAAAGAAAAGCATTGGATCGTAAAGTGGAAAACAGCTTTTAAGACATCATTTTCCTGGAAAAATTGCTTCCTTTTGTGGATAATTTTTTACAACTCTGTAATAAATGCTTCAAAAAAGGACTTTCCAACTGCCTCTGAAAAAAACCTTGTATGCCCCTTTAACACAACTCCATTGACTTTTCATTTGTAGTTTGTCTCTTCATGCTAATTATCATGTGCCCTTTAATTATGGGAACAAATTCTGGCAGGGGATGCAATTAAAGATGTAAAAGCTACTTCCACCTAGGTTTCCTTTTTCCCTCATGGAGTTTCTAGGTTTCTGGCATTTGATTTTTAAGAAGGCTTTTAAGTCTGACTGTATGGCATCATAATTTACAGAGCAGGAGCCTCTCTCATATCCCAAATAGCAGCTGATGAATTTCAAAGGCTTCTTTCTGAATAAACATCTAAAACTCTGGCTAGTTCTCGAGCTCACACAGCCTCCTTTTCTCTGGAAAGCAGAGAGCTGTGTGTGCAGACACAAACTGTGTCACAGCCTGTCCAGCAGCTGAATCCCAGGCTGCTGATTTTAGACAAGTCAGAATTCACATAAGGAATTTTGATAATTCTATTTCAGAAAACTTAGATGTGTGCAGAACCAGAGAACACAGAACACCTCTTGGCTTTTACCTGACAACTCTGAAGCCCCTGAAAGGCTTGCTTTTGGTTAGGAGCAGTAGTCAGATATAGATGCTGATTGCTTTTTATTTAGCCCACTCAACTGAAAGCAAGCCCAAATATTCTGCACTAAGCTTTGTGTCTGCTCAAAGCCTAGAAGATGACATTTCCATTCAGTGCATACACAATTTAAAGAAGTGCAGTGATGAAAAGGAACAAAACAAAACTCAGAACTGCAGTGTTCTTTGTAAAAACTCTGTCCTTATAATTTTAGACTAAGCTTTAAGAAGGAATACATTAAGGGCTGAGGAGGAACGATAGACCATCAATTATTCT
Source organism: Cyanoderma ruficeps (assembly GCA_008694505.1). Lineage (NCBI taxonomy): Eukaryota > Metazoa > Chordata > Aves > Passeriformes > Timaliidae > Cyanoderma > Cyanoderma ruficeps. Next base: position 3,007,635 of record VZDJ01000116.1, read on the forward strand.
GAAGTTTGGGGGGAGGAAATCAGTGTCATTGCCTGGACAGAGGCTGAAATAAACGAGAAGGGAGCTGCCTGGATCCATGTACAAAGCACTGTGCAGATGCGGAGTTCCTGCATCCCATCCCCAGCAGTCCTTGCTTGGCTGTGTGGGAATACACACACTTAGTTAGGGCTGTCACCCTGTCCTTGGCAGGATCTCCCCATCTACGGGACAGGGAAATTCTTTTCCTTTTTGTGCTTCCCTTTGACATCTGTGGAGATTAAATCTCAAACACCTTTGGCTTCTCTGGGAGCCAAACCAATAAGTGCACCTTGGGTGTGCAGGATGCCAGTGCCCTGCAGCGTGCAGTGCCCAACATCTGATGACACATTTGATGGGAGGATGTGAGAGAAAAGGCTCTGTGGTGCTTGGTTGCTGCCTGGGGTTAAGCCACAACAATAGTGGACTCTTATTTTTCTGTTTATAAAGTGAATGAGATACCAGAAATGTTTTCAGATCATCTGCTGGAAAGGTGCCTTTTGTAGATGGTTTCCATCCTGCTTTGCACAGCACTCAGTGAAACGTTCCCCAGCCCCCTCACTGCAATGACTGGATGTTTGACAGGGAAAAGGGATTCTTAAGAGAGAAAAAACTCATCCTAATGAATGGTAAATGAGCAACGCTGTTGTGACTTTAGCAAAAAGCCATACAGTCCCTGTGAAAAACAATCCAGAATAATGGTGTCTGTGAAATCCCTTGTCCAATAGTATGGGGAATTACTCAAAGAGAGTCAGACTTTCCCTAACTAAGTTTAATTCCACTTAAGGTTTCCATCTTTAATTGCTACCTAAGGGGTAAATGTTGTCCTGACTTGGGAGAGAACTGCAGGCACGAAAAGCAGATCTGAACAGAAATTTCAAACCCTAGAGGGTTTCTTTTTTACCTTTTTTTTCAGAATGGACCTCTCTTTTTGAATCTGAATACTTTTCTGGGGGTAAAAAAATTAAAACATTAATTTGCGGTGATTCTCATAAGATAGTGTTTAAGAAAAAAGAGATTAAAAAATGAAGGGAGAAGGTGGGGAGGTTTTTGAAATGTTTAAAGGAAGACCCTTTTTCAAACACAGCTTAATAGGATGAGAAACAACAGTGAGGCAGGAACAGATAAGGACAAAAGCTCTGGCCTGTTCAATTTTTGTGCGAGGTTGTAATTATTCTGTTGTACGTGGGAAGAACAATGGGACACGGAGAAACCACACAGATAAATCCTGCAACTCTCCTCTGTGCAGGGAGAAGCTGCTGCAGCCAGGCTGGGCTGCTGGGGAGCACCTCTGCAGGGCTGCACAAGTTTATCGCCCCAGTTTTCCTGGAAACCCATCACCTAGGGACAAAGCAGAAGTTGTTCCCTGCTGGAATTTCCCTCAGGAAGGGTGCTCAGGGCTTGCAGTCCAGGTCAGGAGCTGGAGGTCAGGAGGAGATGTACTGCTCCACAGGTGCACTCCTCAGAGCTCAGGGGCCAAGGCTGGAGGAGGGCTCTATCCCGGCATTCCCATTTTCACCTGATCTCTAGCTGATATTCTAAAAGAAAATGACTTCTGGCCTCACCAAGAGAGAACTCAAGTTCAAACCACACAGAGCTGAGTTCACCCATCAAGGGCATACAGATCTGAAATCTTCCCCTCCTTGGCCTTGAAAATTAATCTGACTCTGTTCTCTGCCCAGCCTCCTGAAAATACCTTTGCTCACCCCATGCTATGGACAGAGGCTTCGTGCAAGGTCAGGACTGAAGGCAGCAGTTTCTCTCCAAGAAGCTCTTCACCAGGCTTTGTAAATCACTTCCAGAGGATGGTTTCCTGAATTCCAGGGAGCAGCACCAATGAAGCTGCTGCTGTGCTCACCAAGGGCTCACTGTGCAGGGGACAGTGATCATCACCCTTGGGCTGCTGCTAAACACACTTTGGGTTTTTTATATGTGTTCATCCTTTCTGCTGAGCTACAAGGTGAAGGTGCAAACCACAGCTGAGATGCCAGGAATGGGATTCCTTCCCCACACACTTCCCCAGGGCTTTGGGGAAGACTGAGCTGTAGTGCTGACTCACTCCCACCTCACTGGGTTAAGGACACTCTTAATGAGGGAATCAAGGGAGATACTTCTATTCTTTATGATCTTTATTTAATGATTTAACTTCAGAGTAATGGAAGATGGGTGGCTTGGGAAGGTAAATTGTGGCTCAGAAAGACATAGGAAAGGAAGCAAACATGCTGTAGGTATCAAAAATCCCTGAATTAATTAAACCAATAAATGCATGGTACAAGCCAGTTTCGACTTAATGAAATGGAAAACCTAAAGAAAAACCAATCAAACAAACAAACAAAAAAAATTTTTTAAAAAAATCAAAGTTTTGTTGAATCCAATGCATTCCCATCACTGAATCTTTGGGGATTTTTTTTTCAATTGACAGCAAACCAATTAGAAATAAAATTTATCATCTTGAGCAGTATGAAAAAAGTTTGCAAATGATGCAAATTCTGGCTAATTCATTGCTTTAAAATACCTTTCTAAACTAAACTGCAAAATTGGATTCTTTCCAGTGTAACCTTTGCTGCTAGGGCTCATCTAGAAATATATGCTGTAGTATTTCACTCATTAAATGAAAACTTCTATGGGAGAAATTTGGGAGGTGAAGGAGGGGTTATTGCAAATAATCCTGGGGTAAAGACTAGCAGGTGTTACAGCTCTCCCATGTGTTTTATATGCTATGTTCTGGATCAGAAGCAACAGTCAAAAAAAACCACAGTAGCTTTTAATTATATCAGAAAAAATATAATTCTCCTTTTGTAAACAGCATATTGGGTTCCTTTCCACCATTCAGTTTTATCTAAGAAGAGAGCTGAAAACAGAAGCACAGTATTTTTCAGATGTCTACATGCACATGTCAACATTTCAGAAGTTCTTTTGATTTCTGATAAAGTGGATAATTTTATTTTTAAATAATGTTTACTGTTCTTATAATTTTTTTTTTATAAAAAGAGTGTTTCTAAAAGGCTCAATTGTGCTTTCACAGCAGGAATGAAGAGACATGACCTTTAGAAGATGAAAGTTGAAGGGAATGTGTCAAGTTTCAGTCTGAGGATACAACCATCCTCATTTCTCCTCTCTCCCCACTGAGAGCAAGTCACACCCTACAAAGCCTGGTGAAGTTTGTTCAACCCTGGTAAATAGAGGCTGCAGAAGACTAAAACACAAATGGGGATGGGTTTATGGCTTTTAGAGCTCATGTCAGGCTAATGACAGCCTGACATTGATTTCTGGGGTCCTTTTACCATAGGGGACAGCAGTTGTAACTCACACCATACCTGTGCTCGTGACAACAACCGGCAAGAAATAGTATTTATTTTACATACCCTAGCACCCCTAGACAATGGCTGGCTGTTCAATTGCATAGCCACATTAAACAAATGCTTTAGCATGAAATACAGAACAAAACTAACCATGGGTCATTTTGCAATGCACCCGGTAATTTCATAACCTGCATCTGTTTGAAAGCTGACATGGTTGAAATAGCACAGTTTTTTACTAAAGGTTGAATCTACTTTCAGTCTGGGGAAGTGGGTATTTGTGGTTTTTTTTCCCAAAAAAATTCTCGAAAATAGGAAGCCAGAAAATGACCAGTGAAGCTGTCAAGCCTTGTTGCAGCACATTTATTGATCACCCTGCTGCACACACATTTTGTTTTGATTCTGCCCATGCTGGGTTTACACTGTTACTCACTTTCCTACAAGTCTCTGAAATATCTGTAGGGCTTTATGGGCCAAAGCCACAGTTCCTGCTGGTTTCAGTGGCTCTGGCCCAGCCTCTCCAGGGTCTCCACAACCAGTGGAGTTCACAGCTTTCCTTGAACTCCACTGGCAAATCTCCCAGTGCATTTCCCATCCCCGGCCACCCCATCTCCACGGCACCAACATCCCAGCAGGAGTTGTCTCTGTTGTATAGCTTTTTGAGTTTTAGCAACAAATCGTAAGCTGCTGTAGGTATGGCTATTAATAGAATGGAAACATTTGATTTTGTCATTAATCACCCTGTTTATGTGTTGATGTAGGGGAAAAAAACAACATACTTATTGCTCAGTAATAAGCATCACTGAATCATAATAATGTTACTGATACCTAATGTTTAATTCGCCTCTTTCAAAGGCTGTTTGTTTCAAGTCTTTGTGCATCCATGACTGTTTATGCTTAAGGATATGAAAGTGACAAATTATGGCAGAATGAATGCTAGAAATCCACTGGGATAATAACGAATGATCAATTACTATGTGACTGTGAGGAATTTGTTGAACTCTTCAACTATTCTGAAGCATGCACGGTGTTGTAGACCTCAATTTACATTCACCTAAGTACAATGACTATTAAATTTTCCTCCACAGAATCTCCCTCTCCTTCCTTTTCATGATGTAAATGAATGTGCACTCCTCTTTGAATAGATTTTCTTACCTAAAATAGTTTTCACGGTAGTGACCAAGCTGAGCTACAAGTTAATGTACAACCCACTATTCTTGAACAATCCAGATCTTTCTCTGAATTTAAAACCAATTTTGCTTCATAAATTACACGAAAGATAACATTTCTACAGTATAACATGCCATGAAAGTAGATTTAATATACTGCTCAAGAAAGTTTCGGGAGTGGATACACAGGTCTGGAGCACAGGACTTTCATGAGGCGGAGAATGCCTGGCTGTGATTTTTGCAGCTGGGGAGCTGGAAGAGTCACAAAACATCATAGAATGGGTTACAGTGGAAGAGGCCTTTAAAGCTCAGCAGCTGCTGATAGAATACAGGCCACGATCTGCTGCATCAGGATGTCAGAGGGTGCTGTGTCCTAACAGCAGGGAAATCCTTCACACAGTCAAGGATGCACAATCAGAAGACACAGAATACCCATATCATGCTACATAAATTAATCACGATGGGATTTATTGCAGCAAATAGCAAATTAATTAATAACGGAGATGCCTGAAATGCAGCAAAGTCTTACTGGGCTGGAGAGCCTTTCACTAGAGGGAGCAGTTAATGGAAAAGCCATGTAATGGTAGAAAGAACTTGGTTACAGGTACAGTCATGGCTGGTCTCTGATGATAATAATAATAAGATTAAGTGTCAGAATCCTGCAACTAAGACTGATTTTTCCCCCCTCCCCCAACACAAAGAAAGTAGAAAAATGCTGTTTCTCATCACTTTTTCAGGCTGATCCATTGCACCAAGAGGAAACCAAGCTTGCATGTCAAGGGGAAGGGTCAGCTCTTTGCTCTGCTTGAGTCAGCAAGCAGGAGCAGCAGCAAGTGGCAGTGGCAGTGCTCTCACCACGCCTGACTCATGCAGTAATGAATGTGGTGTGTCACTTTTGGGGACTGCACAGTTGACAACCCTGCCTGCAGCTCTGGCTGCTCCTCAAAGCACAGTGAAGGTCACAGTCAGTGACTTCCCCATTCCAGGTCGCTGTTGCGCAGAAAGCTCCCCTCCAGCAGTATATGCATTTCACACCTAGCTGCTCCTTTTGTCAAGCTGTCATATTTAATTAAAATGCTGACAGCCTTTAAGGATCTCTACAATGTGCAAAAAATACATAAGATCAACACTTCACACTTCCACCAGCGACTATTCTTTTCGAACAGTAATTTAATTTGCTACCTCAAGAACTAGAGGTTTTTAAATTATTTTTTTCCTTTTGCTGTTCTTCATGAAAGGCAGAGGAAGAGCCTTCTAATCAGTGCCTCGAACTCCTTTGTGCTGGTCTGCTCTCAGCCAGGGCATTCTGCACCTGGAGAAACTCTCCTGCTGTGCAGAGCTTGGGGCGCTGAGAATTCTCACTGTGCACTCTCTTTCCAGTTCCCTGATCTGAGAAGGATTCTTTTTTAAACCCACAAGTTTTTTTACTTGGCATTAGATCCATAGGTGGTTAAGGCATCTGACTCTCTTTGAGATCTCCAAAAGCCTTAAACCTCTTCTGTGGTATTAATTCAAGTGCTTGGTTTCCTGGCGTTGCTCTCTGGGCTGAACCATGAGGAAGGTGATGAGTTCACCACTGTGTGTAATCACAGACAAACCCTTTCACATCTCTTTCCTCCAGGCACCATAAAACCTCAAACTTATCATCTATTATATATGATATTATAGAGCAACTAATTATCATCTCTCTCTTTTTTTTTTCTTTAAACACAGCAATAAGATGCTATTGTAATTACAAATAATTTACAAGAGTGAGAATTTCTCTCTGCTTTCAAGGAGGTGTATGAGATATTAATCTTTACCAGCACAGGGCTATCAGCACTATAATTCTGGGTGTGTCCCTGTCCCTGCATTAACTCGTGTTTTGCTTTGGACATTCATGCATAGCTGTGGGGACAGATGGCACCTTGTCACCTTGGGCCCCAGTCGCACCAGGTGCTGCACCTCAGTAATCTCTATTACAGTACACACCTCTGACGGTGCAGATGGACAGACAGACGTACAAGGCAGGCTGAGAGGAGGAAAGCTCTCCCCAGCGTGCCTGGTGCAACACAAGAAACCAGAGACAGCCTCTGAAACAGGCCTGACCCTTGTGAGCTCCAGTAACCCCAAGTCCATCCACCCCTCTGATTCCTGCATCTTCTCATCCATGTGCAAACTCCTTCAGGTTTAGCTTGCTCAGGCCATCAGCTTCTCAGCTCAGGGTAAACTTATCCCCAAAAATGTGACAGAAAGCCTCTAAACTGCAGACAATTTGGGCAGAAAGCAATAATGAAACAGGAATATTCAGTCTCAGCATGCCCCTCCATGAGGAAGTCAGTAGGCAATCACTTTCAGAAGAATAAGCACTGTTACAGCCTTCCCCACACAGTTTGGGAGCCTCCCGGGAGCAGGTCGGTGCCCAGGCTGGAGGAGGGGATGGGATGGGGCAGGTGGGCCATCTCCTCCCACCTGATCCCCTTCCATTCCTTCAACTCAGACAGGCAGCACCTATTCCCAGCTCCTCTGCTCCACTGGAAATCAACTGCAAATCATTTCTAAAGCTGTTCAAGGGAGACACCTAAAAACGGCCAACATACTCAAAAATAGTATCTTTCAGCAATTCATCTCTATAAAATATGCTCAAGGGAGCATTGTGGTAGAAAATGGATTTTGCTTTGCAAATGTAATGATTCATATCATGATTATCTGTGCATTCATCCAGTCACAGCAGAAGAACAATGTCATATTACACATCTGACCAAACACAACTAATCAGTATAGATTGAATAAAAATTGAGATACTCACAGAGGGAGTTGTTGTTCTTTTCTTTTCTTTTTTTTCTTCCAACACAATCTGCAGAATTACATTAAGACACCAACCTGGTAAAGAAAATTATGATTTTCTAATGAAGTAGAAAATCTGTATAAATTACTCAGGTGTAAGAGCTACTTATTCTATAAATACATCTAATATCTATATATATTTCTATAGACTAAGACTAAAATAAAACTGGCTAAAAGGTCTAAAATTCAGGAGGATATACTTCAAAAATAATTTATATCTGTTACTTTAGGATATAAAATATTATTAAAAAACTAAAATTGAACTGAAGTTCTTTAGCATACATGAGGATTGTTTAAAGCTCCAATTGCTGATTCTAACAGCCACGATTTTGTGAAGATGCATGTGGAAAACTTTGTGCAAATATATTCACATTCATGAGAGAGAAGTTTAACAGGAGGTCATTTAAAAGGTCTTTGGGTGGGACCTGAACGAACATGCTCAAAAAGGGGGAAAAAGATGAAGGAGACAAAGGAATGTGCTCCAGCCCAGTCTGCCTGGAAATACCTCCTTAAGTGAAATGTTTCAGGGGGTTTGTTCCTGCACAGTGCTGACTCCTGAGGGTTCCCACACGCACTTAGAGCCATGAGAATGTGGGGAACTGCACCAGCAACAGCCCTGCCTAAAGCTGGCTGAGGAGGGACAGCCAGAGGTACCCTTACAGCCTCTGTTCAGAAGCAGCAGAACACGCTGCATTCCTAAAAGACAAAATGTAGTCCAGTCAGCTCTGCAAAGGCCCAGATCCAGCTCTCACTAATGGCTTAAACTGATCCTGTCATAGCTGAAGTTCTACATATGTTAGGAATTAGGGAACACGAGGCTGCCAAGCCCTTTGGTGGCTTGTCAAGCTCCAGGATGCTTGGTGCACTGGCACTGGGAGAGGCAGGTGTTGCAGGTGGCACCCTCTTCATGGCTGATCAGGGGAGGGAGCCCATCCACACAGGCTGCTCCCCGCTGGGCACCTGCAGACTCACATCCTACCACTCAGACAGAGGATCAGTGAAGTGCCTCACCTTTCCTAGGAAGGACATTTTTTTTCCCACACCTCCTGTTTTAGACAGCTTCAGAGCTGGTGCCTGTTCTCTACTGATTAGAGCTGGAAAGTTTGGCCGCTCCTCCAGCCAGCTGCAGGGTGGAAGAGCCCAGTGTCCTGCGCTGTGCCTATCACATCTGTTTCCTGATTTACCCAGGAGCCGACAGGTAATGAAGAGCAGGTTGTTCTGGCTCCTCACAGATTTCTGGCTGACATCACAGCGCTTTGCTGCCTGGCAGAGGTCCTGGCATTGCTGTGAGAGTCAGCTGGCACTGACACACAATGTCCCTGCTCCCAGGGGCTGCATGTCACCCTTCTCACACCTGCCAGCTGGGCTGCCATGCCCCCAAGCAGACATGTCCAACCCTTCCCGTTCCAAGCAGAAACCTTGGGCACAGACAGCTCTGCTTGTAGCATCATTTCCTCAACCTGGCCTGTTCACAGGGATAGTGTTCCAGAAAATGCCCTGAGAGCCTCGTAGGAATCTCTCTGGCCTGTACCCCTGGATGGTGGCTGCTGGCCAAGAAATAATAAAAACAAAGGATGTTTCAGATCTTGGAAAGGGAAGGAAAGGAGACCTCTAAGTCATTTTATACACTGTCAGAAATTGGATTTCTGGATGCCTCCATTGTCTCCTCAGGCTTATTTTTTTCCCCCCCCATTTGTTTTGGGTATTTTTAGTCATTAAAGAGTGTCAAAACAGAGTCAAGGAGCTCATAACACACAGAACTATACTTTGGCATGATTCAAGCATGTGCTTTTAACTATGATTACATAAAAATTCACATTGAAAAGAACAACTTTCATGAATCTGCTTTTTTTTCTTCTTCTTTGTTTTCCTCTTTTCCCTTGAATATACTGACGTCTGTCCTCAGAATTATTCAAAGTCCTTGAGAATCCCAGTGACGTGACAGAAGGGATTGAAAGTGATTTCTCCCTACCACGTGTCAGGTCACTGCCAGCTACCTGATCTTCAGCTGAGCACGTGTTATTCTGTCAAGCCCTGCTCTTTTATCTGCACAGCTCAGCAAAAGCCTCTCTTTCCCCTTCTCTCCCACACTGTAGTTCCATCATAAATCTCAGCGTACAATGAAGTGTCACTGTGTTTATCCAGAAGGAGTAAGGCAGGAATATATCACAGCATGCAGAACAGCCTCTTAACTCTTCACTTGTTTATTAAACTGCTTGAAATGCATGGGGAGAACACATCAATGCTGCTAAGGTTAATGACATTGATTCATAGCGAGAGGGGACCGGCGTTTACAAGTCAAATGATCCTTGGTAATTGTTGTAGTAAAGTCTGCAGATGAGCTCTCAAGGCACATGGCTACGCACAGTGGCTCTGCTCAGCTCAGGGGAGGGACATCACTCAGGGTCCTCCTAGAGGAGTGGGAAGTGCTCGAGGAGATGTCCAGCATTGCCACCAGCCTAAGCCATCTCCCTCCTGTGATACCAGGCAGGGCAAAGCCCACCACTCTCCCCAACAACCCTCTGATGAAGAGATTTGTTCTTGCACCCCCCACACTACAAGAGATGAAGTTGAGGACCAGTGCATGCTCCATTTTCTGCGTGGTTTATAATAGAGATATATGGTGAGGCGAAGAAAAGTTGGCTCCACAGAAACAACCGTTCTTTAGAGCAGATTTGTGTCATCAAGCAGCATGTGGGAATTAAGAGTCCTCGCTGTCACTGTTCAGATAATAATGCTGTCCCTTTCTGGAAATGAATATTCTAGCTATGTAGTTTGTGTCAAAAGGATGAGATTCGCTGGGGAAATGATTTTTAACCTGCAGCTTCAAATGCAGTGCAGACAAAATTATCACAATTCCCACCAGTGAATGAATGACATCACAGGAGTCGTGTGAGGACAGGTCAGGTACAGGTGAAAGAAGCAGAAGCAGCTTCTCATCTGATGGTTTAAAGTCAACAGGAGGCTACATTCAACAGGGCGACTGTTTTAAAATAACAGCACCTAAAAACTGGGGCTTTTGGTGTCCCTAGGTTTCCTCTGCAGAAATATTCAGTGAATCACATGCTGCTCCTACCACAAACTAAGCAAACCACCTGAACTCTTCCTGTCTCAAAGATCATTGCCTTATTTTAGCTGAAATAACAGCTCTGAGTCAGAGATGAGATGAGATTCAAATCTCCTTTAAGCTCTGGACTATTAAGTGAAAGGAGAGCAGCTCAGGGCTGCTCTGTGTGACAAGAGCACGCTGTGCTGCCCCAGAAAATGCCACGTTCACTGAGACAGCTCTACCACAGCACACAAGGGTGTAGCTCAGTACTCAGGCAGTCGTGTGTGTGATGAAACAGAGGTTGAGGCACTTGCTTTTCTGCCAGCAAAGCTCCCAAGTGCCTTTAGAGCAGGTGTGTTTCCAATGTGAGGCCTGGGAGAGCTTCACGCTGCCGGCGTGTGCCAGCCTCAGCCAAGGGGCTCACCACAGCACCAAGTGGGACAGGGTGGGGGAAAAAACTCTCATACTCCGACTGCTCTTTGTCTCCTGGGAATTCTGTGGTTTGCTGGGGGTTGTTTCTGTACTTCCCAGCCCATTTATATATGAGAGAGGCAACAGTAATACAAAGCTCCTGTGCTCCCTCTGTGTTGGTTACAGCCACACACTTAGTCAAGGTGACCAGGGACTGCCTGACATTTCATTTATTTGGCCTTACTACTTCCACACCAGTTAATCCTGGAGTCACTTTATGTAAATAATTGCCATCCTTTAAATTTTGAAAGTTATACTTTTCAACTGTTTCCACCGCATAGAAAACCATCATTTTGCATAGGGCACATGGAGCATTGTCGTGACCTTCACTGACATGAAGTCAGATGCACTGTTCTCCTCAGGACTAGAATCTCCCTCAGAATATGTATTTGGAAGAGATATCAGCGTCACCTTGATCTGCTCAAAGCCCTAGAAAAAAACAGTGAACCTGTGATAAAAGCCTTAGTCCCAGTTTAGGCTTTAAAATGGGTTGGTTTGGTTTTTTTACAGGCATCCTCTTTGCCTCTGAAAACATGAGGAACATCCTGTGCATTCCTGCATGAGCCAGTCTGGTTGTGAAGAACAAGCAGGAATTGCTGCTTAATTTCAAGGACATAAAAGGGAATGGGATTTGGACTTCATTTAACCTGCATCCACACTCTGTACTAAAAGAAGATTTGAGCTCTGGCTGAAAGGGAATAATTAGCAATAATTAATTTCTGCTGCAGATCATTACCAATTTACAACTCCTACGAGCAAATGAAAGAAAAACCATGGTTCATCAAACTCCTAAAATTAGCCCTAACCAAGTCTCTAACACCAAGGATGGCAGCTCTTCCTAAAGGGCTGGAAGGCACAAGAGCCCTCCTGTCCAGCAGCTGCTGGCTGGCTGCAGTCCAGCTCTTGGAGAGGGCTGTGCTTGAATCCCAGCACATCCGTGACTCTGATTCCCTGGAACTGGCAGGTGGGAGCCAGGGAGGCTCTGAGGCCTTCAGATACTCAGTTTTCGACACCTGTAACTTTAAACACCATCAGTTGCATTCCTGGTGCTTCCCCTTTTTTGCTTTAACAAGTTTTCAAACTTAGAAACCGACTTACTACTCCAGTGATAAGATTATGTTAAAGCCCTCCAGATTTAGAGCTTTATTTGGGAAAATCAGCTGAAACAAGAGTTTCTGTTCAGCAGGTCTGTAGGAGATATGACCTCTGCTATTTCCTACCTCGTTTAAGGGACTTAAGTGTTTTCTTTCAGACTGCAGGAATGTGATAATTGATACAATATATTTCCCTGCATAGTCTAACTTCTCTTGGCAGATATACCTCAATTGTAATAAAAATTTCCTTCATATGTGACTTGGGGAAAACCCCAGAGTAAAAAGATAACTGCTGTATAAGCATGAAATAGGTTGTATTATTTGAAATTAAATACTGCCAGGATGCTGGAAACTTCAGCAGAGGGCTTTACTGCAACTCTCATTTTGACTCATGCCAAGATTCTCTTTAATTAGGAATTCATTAACTGAAACCTGGAGCAGGTCTTTAACAGCCTTGCCCTGCCAACAAAATAAACAGTCCACATTTGAAATCCCCTGAAGAAAATTGTGAAGCCAGAAGTTCGCTTGCCTCTTCCCACATAAACACGCACATCTCCACCTGAGTCATACCTGGAATTTATTACTCATACTGATTTCACTGAAACTCTTACTGAGGATCTATTAAAATGGGTGGGTAATGTTTAATCAGCTCAGCTATAAGCGAGACACTGACTTGGGTACAAAACAGACTGAGATCCAAGTTTTCTACAGCACAGGCTATCCCCATTCTTCAGTACAGATGTTGTGCTGATCAGGCTCAAACCCAGGACTTTAGGCTTTCCTGTGGCTACTGGAAGTAGGTAGGAAAAGTGTTATTTGTCTTTAACTGGAATCCCCAGATAAGCAGAGCTTCCCATCCCTGTCCCGTGCAGCTTTCTAGACCAGCCATGACCGGAGTGGTGCAGGGATGGCACAGCCCAAAACCTGCTGGGAGCAGAGAACAAACCCCCTGGGTCTCACTGCTGAACGGGGTGAAATGCTCAGGACAGGGACTCCCCTGCTTCCCTGCAGCCCCTCACCTAACAGGATGCTATCCTGAAGCCAGGACCTCCAATGCATTTAATGGTAATTAGTAAAAACGACAGCAGCATCTCAACACAAAATTTTCCACATCACCAACTGTTACCTTTTGAAATGCATTCAGGATAGTCTATGTACTGTGCATATATCTCAAGGGTTTGAAAGACTGCTAAATTAAGAAATGTAATCTATTTCTGCAGGGCTCAGGTTTTAGCTTCATATAGGACATATTCATGAGTATAGATCTCCACCCAGGAAAGACAGCTTAAACTTTAATAACTGTGAAATGCCAGAAAGCACATTTTAGATTCTAGACTTGCAGATTAAAACACTATAATCTCTTTACTCTGCCTAGTGCACTCTTTTATTGCTACTTATGTATATATTTACAGATACTCAGTATCAATACCTATGTGGACTGTTAAAATAACTGATTGTTTATGGATGTGGTCTGCAATCTGAGGTATTTTTGGCTGAGTTCCCAGTCTCCTGTATGAAATTCTTTGAGACCCGTGGAAAAAAAAATAAAATTATTCTATTTCAGGTTTCCTATCTGAAACAAGAGTGAGAAAATAATGGAGATAATGCCTCTTTAGACATTCTTCGTCTTACAGAATTACATATAGTAAGAGTAACCTCTCCAAGAATGAAGCACTTTTTACAGTCTAGGTTTGTGCAGAACTAGCAGCCTTGGGGGACCAAGGATAACACTACAATATAAATTATAATTAATTTATATTTTACTGGGAAATTTTTACTATGAATATATCCAGAACAGCAGTCAGTGGAAGATCTTGCTATGAATCCCCAAACCAGATGCAGATCAGCTAACATAAGTAGAAGGCGATACATTTCTAAATACAAGAAAGTGGCCAATCTGTGTTGCCTATAACACAGACCTGCATGTGCAGAGCTCCCTGCCGAGGCAGTGGGGCTTGTGCAGGACAGGGCTGCCCCCAGCTCTCAGGGATCCCACATCTGTAGCATCGTGTGGCAACAGCGTTCATCGTGCCCGGGGAGGTGCAGGCGCCGGCAGGGAAACAGACAAGTCTCTTTTGTTAAGCACGAGGGTCCATTTTATTCCCCCCTCTCCCACCCCGAGCCGGGGTGGGAGAAGGTGAAGAGAGAGAGAGGGCGAGAGGCAGGAGAGAGAACCCCACCTCCGTGTCCCCTTAAGCAGAGGGTCTGGGGCGGGCAAAGGGCAGGTAAGGGCACTGACCTGAAGCCAATGGAGACACACCGAGGGGGAAGGAACCACAAGGCCAAGGTGATTGAGGGGGAGACAGAACCAACCAAACCATTGTGTACAGGGATTACATGGAGTGGCTGAAGGACTCCACACACACACACTCCCACAGGGACCAGTGCCGGCAGCCCTGCTCCCAGCTCTGCTGAACATGGCCTGAAGTCACATGTTCCACCTGCACCTGCCACAGGGTCCCAAAAGCTGTTTGAGAATCACAGAGTCAGCTGAGTTGAAAGGCACCCACAAGGATCATCGAGTCCAACTCCTGGCCCTGCACAGCACCATCCTCAAGAGTCCCATCATGGGCCTGAGAGGACTGTCCAAATGCTCCTTGAGCCCTGTCAGGCTCAGGGCTGTGACCACTGCCCTGGGGAGCCTGTCCCACTGCCCAGACACCCTCTGGGGGAAGAGCCTTTTCCTGATATCCAACCTCAACCTCCCCTGGCACACCGTGAGGCCATTCCCTCGGCTCCTGTCACTGTCCCCACAGAGCAGAGATCAGCGCCTGCCCCTCCTCTTCCCTCAGGAGGGAGTTGTGAGTGCAGTGAGGTCTCCCCTCAGCCTCCTCCTGTCCAGGCTGAACACACCAAGGGACCTCAGTCACTCCTCACACAGCTTCCCCTCGAGCCCTTCACCATCCTCATGGCCTCCTTTGGACACTCTCTAACAGCTTTACACTCTTCTCAAATGGTGACAACAACCAAACCTGCACCCAGCTCTTGAGGTGAGGCTGCCCCGGTGCAGAAAGAGTGGGACAATCCCTCCCTTGCCTGGCTGGAGATGCAGCATCTGATACACCCCAGGACACTTTGCACTTAAATTCTGCTTTAAAGTCCAGTCCTTCGGCAGGAGCAGTTTTGACCTGCCTGTTGTGTCAGCTCCACCTGGCCTAGCATCCTCCCATTTGGGGAGCTTTTTTTTCCTTTCCCCTTTTTCCCAGCTAGTGTCCTCCCCCCTACCCTCCCCCAAGAGCTAGTGAAAGGAGCCTCAGCCCACAGCAGTGTCTGAGGATTTTCCATGGGCTGTGAGAACACATGGCTACATCTGTCATCACACCTAAAAAGCCTTTGGAGCACGCTCTGTGCTTTCAGGGGTAGATCTGCTTTATCGTTTTCTCTTTTCCTTTCTCTCTAGGGGAAATAAAGGAATGAAGAATCTTTAGAAGAACAGCAGCTCCTGGGTGCCCCCAATCAGCTGCGAGGCAGGGAGCACAGACTTACTGACACCGTGTGAAATGCTTGGAGAGCCAACGTTAATGTGATTGCTGTGGGCAAAGTGAGCAGCCCAAACCCTTCTAATTGCTCCTGCCACCTTGTGCCACCCCCAGCCCTCTGCTGTGCTCAGAGCCAGCCGTGCCACCTGCAGCACCTCGGGACCACAGCCAGGACACACACCTGCCTACCTGACAGCTTTTACATCTGGGGAGGTTTTTGTGACGTGTTATCCACATGCACTACACGGCCTCAGGCATGGCAGTGCTCTCCTTTCAGCATTTTCCACAGAGACTTTATTTTTCCATTTTCATGATTGCTTATTACTATTATATTGGTTCCTACAGCAACCAAAATAATTTGGCAGAGTCCGTAGGCACCTACAAAACCTGAAACCAGCTATACTGCAGTGGAAGAAAATGCTCTTTGTATCCATGCCAAATTTATCATTGCAAAAAGTAAAACATTATATCATACTAAGTTTTTTCTATTGTGCTATTCTTTTACTTCACACATTTAAAATTATTACTAAAAACATTTTCTAACTTAAAGTCATATAAACCCTGTAAGTCAATGCATTCTTTTAAATGCTGAGAGTACAGTTTTGACTCTTTCAGAAACAGAAAAACAAAATTACTGATGTCAGAAAGTATTAGCAAAACATTATATTGTTGTCAAGGTTGCATATTTTGTGGGAAAGTTTCGTGCAAAAAGCTTCACTCAGCCCTCTGCCTCCATGAATTTTCCCGTTACAGTCTGTTAGATGTATATCCTTCATGCTACCCTCCCACAGAAAGTGTCTGTTAATGGGTCACTGCTATGGCTGAGAAAGACAAAATTAGATCTGTCTCAAAATTAAATATTTCATTCTTTTTGTTTACCTCCATCAGCCTTATGTAAGCATTTCCTATTCTAGAGCCACAAACTCTTCCGAATTCCTTTTCCTGATTTGTATCCATTTCACTCTCCTCCAGCAAGGATACTGTCTTTCCTCAAATATTACCTTTGCTAACACATCCTAAAGAAACTATTTGAACAGTGTATAGGTTGTATAGAAACAAGAAATGATGAGCTAGGTCTCCAAGGAGGGCCTGGAGCTACAGAGCCCACAGCAGAGTCTGTCGGGCAAAACTTCCTCTCAGAGGGGAACAGCAGCAATGAAGCTCACTTGGATCACCACCCTCATTTTTGCTACATCCTTTCTTTAGCCTCACCAACAGCTAAAGCAGCCCCCTTCTTGTGCTACCCCACCTGGCAGCTGAGCTCAGGTCATCAGAGGCTTGTTGGTGTTTTTAAGGCTGATGATGCTGCCGTGGCTCATGTGGCATTTGGAGTCACGTCATTTGTCTCAATTGCCTTACGAGCAACGTGAGCCAAAACTGATTTCAGAGTTTTGAAATCAGATTCTTTATAATAATTGTTTGATGAACAACATGAAGCAAAATTGATTTTACAGTGTCAGAGACTGATTTATTCAGCAGTGCATAAGTCATCACCCAGTGCCTGTAGCCTGCAGTTAACTGGCACTTTTGAATGTCCTTTCCAAGCCCTTCTTGCATCCACTTGAATATGATTACAAGTGCTATGTATAAATCAATTTGCTTAATTATGATTAAAGGTTTCGAAAGAAACACTTCTGAAGTGACTAAATCCATCTAAGTGTGAGGAGAAAGGGCAGCACAAGAAAGAGTTAAAGAAGCAGCAAAAAAAGTTCACATCAGTGCAGCTACTGCTCTGTAACAAATAGGGACAACCAAGGAGTTCCTGTTGGAGTCTGACAAGGCAGATGTTTTCCCCACTCATATCCACTTTTGCACAACTTTATTTTCACAGCAGGACTCTTGGCCTGCCTGGAGACACAGGGCACATTGGGGATCCCCACTTAAGCCCCATGGCACTCATAGGTTTTCTTGCCATTAATTACAAAGGCTGTCAGCATGGAACAGCTTCTTCTGTGCAAATGCAGACTGACACCGGATCAAACATCTTTTGTTCAGCCCACTGTAACAGCATTTCTGTCCAAGCCAATGCAACTGAAGAGACAATCTCTTCATTACACCAAAAGTGTTAAAAAGTTCATTTAAATCTCTGTCACTCCACTTTTTCATCCTGGTTTAAATTAAGCGACTTTTATCAAGTTGTATCAGATGTGCAGCACGCTAATTATTAGTAATAGGAGTATTATCATAATGTTTTGGTAAGTCCTAAATAACCCCTTTGTTTTCCGCATATACTAATTTTAAAACTCTGATTTAAATATATAAATAACACCAGAAAGCAATCAAGATTTCTTCACTGCATGCTTCTCACAGTTTAATTTTCTCATGCATATGCATTAAGACCAAAAGATGTGTTCTGCATACCGACAGTGGTTGCACAGCTCCGTGTTCTTGGGTGCTGTGATAGGTCAACATTTTTTCATGTTGAAAAACTGAGAACTTGGTGGTTCTGTTTCTCTTTTAATAATAAAATATTACTTGCTTTGGTGACTTCACTTTCTTATCAAAATTACAAACAGCAAAGTATCTCCAGGTTAAAAAAAAAAAATCACCAATACTTCACAGAAAATGAATGTGTCTTTCCCTCCTTTCTCTTCTTTATCTGCCATTAAATTACATTCACACTTCTAGCACCACACTCCACTAAGTCCCATCACAAGAGAAAAATCATGATGCATTATTAAATAAAGAATCTGAGGATGGCACAGGCAAACACACAGTACTTAAATCATCTCCCCAGAGGAAACACGGCGGTAATTCAGAATTAATTTTTTTTTCTTTTCATTTGCTACTGGAATGTATCAGGTTCTGATTTGCGGCTGAAAACAAAAAATATTTTCAGCTGAAGTTTTTACAGAAAGTTCCACATTTTCCAGTAGTCACTTCTGACAATGATATAAACACCAGCTGAGAAGTATTTGTAACAGCTGAAGGATATGCACAGGCTTGCAGTATTTCTGGGAGAGAAACTTTAATTCCAGAAGAAGCTATTAATGATAAACTTTATTATTACCCCCCTCCATGATTCATGGTATGCAAACAGAGCCATGTAGGTAAGGGGAGAGGACAGTTCTCTTCACAGATGTGATTGCTAATAAATAAACATGGTTTGTATCAAGCACTGAAAGAACTGGTCTCCTTGCACCACTGAAGTATCCTTAATAACTTCCTGAGAATGACAATAAAAATGATCTTGTCATTTTTTCCAATATCTTAATGTTCACCTCAGGGCATTTCTTTCATGAAGTTGTGTTTTAAAAGGAAGTACTCCTCGTCAGCAAGGACTTAGTGACTAGGTCTGATTTTCAGAAACAACCAGGCATTCTCTAGTGAAGTGGGACAATTTTTTGAAAAATAATTTATTAATACCAAATTTCACTGCACGTTGGTGTTTGTGGATGTGACAATGTCCTGCCTTGTATTTCCTGCCAACAGAGGGGCTGCTCCCTGAATGCACTTACCCAACACACGTTATACACTACCATCACACAAAACAGAACAGCTTCAGCAGCCAAATCTGGTGTACTTTGAAGAAAAACTGCATATAATAAGGGAATTTTGCTAAGAGAACCATGATCAGTAACACAATTAAAACTAATCCACAGATCCTTTATGTCTTAGGCTGTGTCACACAGAAAGCCATTGGAGAAAAGACATTTTCTCCCTGTGGATCTAATATTTGCATTAGAGAAGTGTTTTGTTGCCAATAAGGAGGCAAAAGCAGTGGCAAATAAAGGATGAGGTTTGCTTTGAGGTAAAACCTGTGTATGATCTCTGCCCAGGACACCAGCAGAAGATTCCAGGAAAACTCACCTCCCCCATCATTCATTCCCAGAGAGTCACAAATTACAAAACTAGCATTCAAATGATATTTCCCTCAACCATTTATGAAAAATTTAAATATTCAGAGAAGCAAAAACCACACAAAATTAACAAAATTAAAGGCACAGCCAGTTTGCTGCTGAAGTAGTGCCCTCATTACTGACCTTCAGAGGAGGTGGGGAGGAAAGGCAAGGAGGTGAAAATTAATAAACCTTCTTGCAGACAGCAAAGTTCTCTCACGAGTTATGCAACCTAGGAATTTTTACCCACTCCCCCCATCTTCCAGAAAGACATAATTAATTTACAGTCATTTTAACCTGCAAGTGACACTTGTACAGTTGGAGGACTGACAATCAACTTCCCAGGCTGGCAGCGGGGTGCAGAAGTCTGAGTGTTGCAGCATTCATGTGCATGCACTGAAAAATATAATTGATGGGGCCTCCTACCTTGTTAAGTGCAGTAGCTGTAACTCCACACAAGGCATGAGGGATGCACACATCTCCTTGGCAGAGAGTATAAAAAGAAAATAAATTAAACAGTCCTTTAAAACACTGCCTTAAGGAGCATTTAACACAATACTTGCAGCTATGTGTTTTTATTCATAGGTTGTGGTGGTGTGGACATACACAAAAACTGTCTGGTGTGGAGTTTTGTCTGCTTCAGATTGCAGTAAAATTGGGATATGATGTACACAGTTCCTGCTAGAATCTCTGTAAATTACAAAGGTTAATGATAGTTCTGTGAGGGGAAAAAAAAAAGACTAGGAACAGTCAATGTGTGTGTATTTGTATAATAATTCAAGCAACCACAGGCGACAAGGTCTCCTTTACTGAAAAATTGTTCGAATAAAATGAGCCCACTTTAACAAGATTGTAAATACCAGACACCATTTTCAACACCTAGAATACCCAGAAAACAGCCGTAAACCTAGAAACCTTTCCAACTCTCACCACAAGTGCACTCAGGGCTCTACGGACAACACTCAGGGGTTGGAACTGCCAGTCTGAAGAGTGGGAAAGCCTTACAAAGGCTCAGTCTTCAGCTTTATTGGCATTTTTGGTGACCCTCCTGGGTTACTCAAGTAGCATCAAAGCATTTTAGTTGGCAGATATCCTAAGGGGTTTTGTTAATGGAGGGCATATTCACCACAAGGTTTGTCTTCAATCAGAATCTGCAGTCTTGTCAGGTGACCCCCCACATAAGCACCAGGAATTCTGTGAACAGAATCCTGTGAATTCCTTACAGCTGGACCTTTCCATCCCCTTACCCCACTCCTTTTCATGTCCTCTATGTACACAGATACATGTCCTGGCCTTGCACGCAGCATCCCAGGATGGTGGATACCAGACTCTCCAAGAAAACAGCCTCAAAGTCAGGTTTTGCTCAATAGCAAACAAAAAGAGGCTGTGCCATTCAGCTCTTTAAGCAAAAATCATCTTCCCTTTACCCAGGCTGAAAAGTTTCCTTTATTTACTGGGCAAGGAAGACCTTTTGTACTTTGCAGAAGTACATGTGCAGCCAGCCCTCTCTTCCTGCCAGTTCTGCCAAAGGTCCCTTCCTCTTCGCACCCTTTCCCAGTTTTATGTGAGTGCTAAAGGAACAATAGTCTCTTTACAAATGCGCCTGATGCAGGATTGTCCTCTCCATGGCAAAGGAAGAGTCTCTGCTTAAGAAATGTCTAGGAGTGGCAGAAAGGAGAGACACCCACCCTGCTCTAGCTTGGAGAATACACACAGGAGATGCTTTTTCAAAAAAAAATAAAAGCTGGAGAAGCAAGCTTAAGCATGATAAATATCTGGTTCAAAGTGGTAGAGAAATGCAATAAGTGGTAATCAATTCATTGCTTCCAAGCTCAGGTAGTTAAGAAGTTTTCTTGGTTGTAAAATGCGAGGTTAGTCAGGAGTTCATTTTATTTCTTGAGCAGCATAGCAAATATGAGCCTGACTTCTGGGGGTGGGAGCCCTCCTCTTCTGAGGGAGCAGCAGATGCCCTCAGGGCACTTCGTCATGTGGTACTGTACCACAGAGCTAAAAATAGGGAATTGTGTCAAACTAGATTTATAAGAGATCACTTTCTCTGTGCGCAGGCAGCTGGATTTTGGATTTATGTAGTTGCTCCCACTGCACAGAAGTGTTCTCGCCTGAACACCTTCAGAGGCCAGAAAAAAAGTCCAGCATAATACAACTGTAGTTGATAGAGCTGTCCCAATGCCATCCGCTAGGATTAAAACAAAACCAAAAACAAACCTCAAAAAAAACCCACCACAAACAAAAAAACACCTAACAAACAAAAAGCCAAAACAATACCTTAGATACAAAACCTAAAGGGAGAATGAGGGTAGATGTGCAGGAATATGCCTCAACACTTTCTGATCCAAAACTACACATAACACCAGACATCTCATAAAGTGGTATCAATTCTATCAGATCAAAAATGGAACACACTCGCCTTGGTCCTGGTGTTTTTATCAGCCCCTCTTCAGCTAATCCCTTTTCTTTTAATCACAGCTGAATTTAGTTTCTATTTTAATTCTTCCCTTAGAGGATCTACAAAGTGTTTTCTGCTATGCCCCTGTTTATGTCTCCACGCCGAGAGCAGCAGACATGACAGTGTGGTATAAAAGTTTTATTGGCCTGTATTTTGGCTGACCAAATTACTCATGAGCAGTGAACTCATGAATAAGTTATGAAAGTCATTACTACAAGTGCCAATAAAACCTTTTTTATATGGGACTGCTGTATATTCTACATATGCAACTTATTTTACAGGGCAGGCAAAACTCTGTATAAGACACTTTTTAGAGAGTCTTAAAAAATTTTATGGGGACCATTTCTTCTCTCCTTGCAACTGCAAACCAGGCTTTAATTAAAATAAGCCATGCTGTACTGTGCTCAGAGGTACAGAAAATTTAAAACATGTCTCGAACTTACTGCTGTCAGCTTTTACTTTCTCAGAATTCACAACCCAACAGAATGTGAAGGAAGTGCTGTCACCCTGGAAAATCATAGTTTTCCTTTTCATACAGTTGAAAAACTTCTGGATGCAATTCTGGATGGTTGTATAGTTAGAAACCTTACGTTTATCAAAAATCCAGGGTCAAACACAAGTATATTCTGAACATTAATCATTACAGTTTTCTAATGGAGGGGAAATTCCAAAAGGAAGAGAGGCACTTGTTAGATTAAACTAGTTTTATCAGAAAAAATACCAAATTTCTAAAGACACTTAAGAAGAAAACAATCAAATCCTAAGAAGATGAGTCAGGAGAGTGTTAATGAGGATATCTATCCTGCTCCATTTTCATCTGCCCCACAACTACAGGACAACAAGAGGGGAAGAAGGGCAAGAAGGATGAGTGTGTATAGGCACTTTTCCTGCCCCCCCCAAGATTTACAAACTAGTCTAATTATAGTGAACAAAGTTGTGATAGAAAGGATGCTTCTTGATATATGAACCTGTTCAGAATTCCTCTCAGAGTTAACTGCTTGCAGGTATTTTTTTCCTTGCTGAAATGCCACACAAAGGCTCAAATCCCCAGGAGTTGGTAATTGGCATTGTTTTCAGGGAAGCTGCGGGCACACAGGTTGCAATTAAATATAAATATAGACAAATACAGCTTTTTCCATCTGAATGGTTTACCTACTTTTTTTTGTTGTTGTTCTGTCAGCAAGGAATAAAACTAAGAATTTATCAGCACCCAAGATAGACCAGTCTGAAGTAAACAATTTGAGCTCTGAGAGTGCTTTCTTTCCCTCAGCAGCAGAGGCTCTCTCCACAGTGCTCCACCACCTTTTTGGCATTTGCAGGCAGGCATATGTGAATCCAGCCCACAGACACTAATCCTGGCTGCCAGCTTCTCCACCAGTTTGCTCCACACACCACCATTTACACACGTGTAAAATTATGCACCAAAGACCTCTTAAACTCAGTGACATCATTAATTCAGATCCTGCCAGCTCTGTGACTGCAGAGTGCACATCAGCAGTTAATTTGCGATTTTCTTTCTAGCAAGAGTAGCACTCAGTCAGTGACAGGGCTGCTGCTGATGCTGGATCTGCAGCACGGAGCACTTTTTGACATATTTGCTAGTTATGTAAAAGATACTTCCCGGCGACTTTTTTTTTCCAGTTACCAGTTGCAGTACTGTAATACCCTTTGCTTGCCTATGTTGCTTGCTGAAGTGATTTGCCAGTGCTGTCAAAACACCAACACATCAAAGAGCAGGAGTGTAGACATCAGCAGTCCTTGATGATTGCTAGCTCTGTGTCCCCAGCGTAATTCTTTCCCAAGAAGTTTACAGGCACAATTTACCTAAGCTATTAGTACTCATGTTTTGTCGTACTACCTTTTCAGACTCTGAGATGCCAGCTGGACTCCTGTGCTCTTGCCCAGGGACTTTTCAAGATGCACAATACACAGCCAGTGGGGGAAAGTAAAGAGATGCCAGACATGTGCCATGCTCCTGCTGCTCTCCTGACTGCTACATGGAGCAAGACCTCCGTCCTGCTGCCAGAGATCCCAGGGTCCTGCTGCAGAAGGGGGCTCCTCTTGAAGCAAGACAGGGAAGATGTGACAGGAAATAAAGGAATGGCACAATGTATCCAACAGCTAAGTGAATAAAAGCCCTGGTAAAGCACTCCCTGTGGCCAGGCAGCCAAGGCAATTCGACCCTAAAAAAACTGGGCTGCTGCCTAAAGAGCCAGAAGTGACATCCTCCCTGAAACTGATGGGAAATGCTCAGGTCACAGCACAGGACAGCAGGGACAGGTGGGGAGAGGACATTTTACAGGAGGGTTTAGTCTGCTATGAAGAACTAATGGGGCTTTGCTCTGTGTGTTACTGGCACAGGCTGAAACCTGCTGGACAGTCACAGGTACACCTTGATGGATCCTGACTGACCCTCGTGCAAATTCAGTGTGTGTCCTTTGTGTTTGAAATAGGAGGAGGCAGTTTGGGATTCACAGGCCAGGGCAGCACAGCACCAAAGCTGTGGACACATGGAGCAGTTCAGATTATTTTCATAACGGCTGTTCCCACCAGACTCTTCTGAAAACGTGATCTCTAATCCTGATTTTTTTTTTCCAACCTGCCATCTTCTAGCCTGTGCTTTGCCTCTTGATCTCCATCATGTGTCAGTGGAGATGGCCTCACTTCACCCCACAAGCAAGCAGGTTGACTGCTTCAGGAATTTCCTTTTATTTCCAGTTAAAGTGAAATGACAGGGAACTGCACAACAAGGGAGCGGAGCACCAATGGTGCTGAACTGCAAAGCTGGAAGCACTTGGGAAGAGGGCTGCTTCAACATCTGTCACAGCAAGCTCTTATCATCTACGACTCGGGTACTTACATCTCTAAACCCAGCAAAGGAGGGGAAGGAAAGCAACACGAAACATCTGAGTTACAGAGCTTTAGCAGAAGTTAAAGGAGGAGGTACAAAAATTGTTAGTGGGAAGGAAAGAACAGTAGGGAATCGGAGAACTGCAGGAAAGAACATTTACACTAGCTGGGAAACAAATCAAAAAAAGCTTGCTTTTAAAACACACCAAAAGTAAAAAAGCCCAAAACAAACCAAAAACAACAGCAACAAAAGCCCCCAAAAAAACACAAAACAAAACACTCCCAAAAAAGCAACAAAACAAGCTACACTTGAAAAAATAATGTTTAGAGCTACATGATATGACTTAAGAATATCTGGACTTCCTAAATATTAGGCATTTTCTTGCCTAATCTTGGGATAGTGTCTTGCTCTCTAAGTCCTGAGCCCACTCACTTCAATAACACAATAAAAGATGACGTGCAAGACAGACAACTTTCTTCTTTTATGTGTTTTGTTCTACAGCCTCATCCATGCCCGCTGTTTGTTTTGCTCTGTTCAGGTGTGGTCGTACCTGCAGCCGTTCAGCAAAGCCCAGCCTGGCCCAGCAGATCCAGACACCAAAGCAGGAAGCTCAGCCCCAATTTACTCACCCTGGGCTCAAGGTTCAAAGCCAAGCTGCACTGTAATCTGCACCCCACACATTGCCATTGTGTTCTGCAGCCCTAAAATGCTGTTTTCTGGTTTTCCCTCCCGGTTTTACTTGCACTGATCTGACGTGCACCCATAAAGATGGAAAATGAGTTGGAGGACACGGAAAGAATGTTAACATTTCACTTATGCCGTTTTTATTTATACCATGGTGACCCAAAACAACTTCCCCATATAGATGTGGCTGTAAACACTAGCTATATTTATGCCAATTATTCTGACTGACTCATTGATTTTTTTTTTTTTAAGGTAATTCTTCATAGGTTTAACACTTCCCTGAACTTTTCTAAAATCCAAGAAAGTCCTGCCTGTCAGCAGGGGCAGCCACTGCTTTGCTTGAATGGGAAAGATACTGAGGGGGTCAGGACTTAAGTAACGAAAGTTGTAACAATAAAGGAGAATCAATATCCGACAGATGAACCTGATCCAGCTTGTGATCATAGTCTGTGGTCAGTCTTAAGCAATGTGTGTCGAGAACAGTCCTTCAGCAATCTCAGCATTCCTTGTCAAAACATAAGCAGCTCGGGAAAACACAAATCATTCTCCCAGGAGACTGAAAGGAGACAGTACTGCAAACACCCATGATACACTCCCTATGTAGGGCAGCAGTTTTAGACTCCACAAAGGTTTTTCCAGCCCCTGGGGCTGATGCAGGCATGGTAGGCAGCAGCTCCGCCTGACATTTCTTCAGACAAGCAACCAGCCTCTGCTTGCTTCTGCTGTAAATCTGGGGCACTTTATTCATCCCTCCCAACTGAATGCAAATCTCTCCCCGGAAAACCAGGCTGAGCCACACTCAGCCACGGCCCCCCAAGGCAGTTCATTTGTGACAGAGCACATACACGTACACCAACAGAACCTAATCTCAGTTAACTCAGGGGCTTGCCTCAAGTCTGGAAAGGCCAACGAGTTATTCCAGATAAGGCACATAATCTCTGATAGCTTATGGAAAGCAGACACAGGCCTGCTGCATCCAAAGCTGCATCCATTGATCCCTCACCCCCAGCTCTGCCCTGACCCCTGCTGAAGGCAGCGCTCCCCAGCCCAGCACCGGGCTGGCTCTCAGACCCCTGAATCCCAGCCACCAGATCCTGATCCATACGTGCTCGAGCAGCAGCCCAGACTGTGCAACAGATGGCTGAGAACAGCTGTCTGTGAGACACTCTGAGAAACATGAATGAGCACCAGAAGGAAAAGAGAGATTCCCAGGGACTTCTTCCACAGCAAAGGGGTGAGTTACTCCTTGATCTTCCAAGAACCAGAGAGCAGGCAAGCTCTTCTGCTCTCCCACAGAAACCCTTTGGAAAGTGGCCAGTGTTGTAAAGCTACACAAATGGCGTATAGACTCTGCAAAGTATGTTCAAAAGAAAATGCGAGCAACAACAACAAAAGGTAACTTAAAACCATGACTTTTATTCCACTCAGAATATGATTTCAATTCAAAACTGGCTTACAGTCCACTACAAGGTGACATAAATTTTGAAAGATATGCCTGGAACATCACCCTGAAGAATATTTTCACTGACTTCCTTAGCAGAAATATCTTTTATCAAACATTGTATCAACAAAACCAAATACATTTACAAGATTAAACTCAAAGGAGAACTATTGATTTTGAATCACCTTCTCAAAAGACAAAAAGAAGGATGAAAGGAGAAGAGAAAAAGCTAAAATATGCCTGTGATAAAAGTACTGAACTTTTTCTTACAAGGTTATGTTTCTGTATGCCTGAGACAAATATGAAGTTAAACCAATGTTTAACATAGGCAGATGTTTGCCTAGGCCAGCCTGGCTGAGTCACTCCATGCCTTTGGTAACATGCAGGGAATGGCACCTCCTGAAAACTCCAAAGGATGTCCCTGCACAGAAGGGACTCTGGCAGCAGCTTTGGAGAACGGAGCAGAAGCAACAGACTCCACATCCAGGAGCACCTTCCGTGGGCACCGGGGATTTCAGGTGATTGCTCACCCCACTGAGGCACAGCAGCAGACAGGGCTGGGGACAGGCACTGGCAGCAGTGCCCTGCCAAAGGCTCCTGGGTGGGATACCAGCGAGGTGGGCGGCTGGACAGGGTCTGTGGCTCCGGGTGATGGCACAAGGCTGCCACAGGGGAAAGCTGAGGCAAGGACACTTTCACAAACCTTCCTGCAGCTCTCAGGATTTCAGCAGGGGCAGGGTGGCAGGAATGCTGGAAATAGTGTCCTGCTTAGAGCAGAAGAGGAGTCTGCAGAGCAGTGGGGCTCTCCCAGCCTCAGGAGTTAAGCACAGCTAGCAAGGTCCTTAGGCAGGCACAGCTGGGGGAAGAGTCCCAGGCCAAAGTCCCAGGCTAGTCTGGCTTGGGTGGATGAAATCTGCTCACCTAATATAGGATCATAAAGGCTGGAAATGAATTCTCAGGTCTTAGAGTCCAACTGTTAACCCCACACAGACATGTGGACCATTAAGCCATGTCCCCAGGTGCCACATCCACCTGCCTGATGAATAGGGGATGTGATGCCACCACTGTCCTGAGCAGCCTGCTCCAATGCCTGACCACCTTTTCAGAGAAGACATTTTCCCTGATTTCCAATCTAAACATCTCCTGGCGCAACCTGAGTCCATTTCCTCTCCTCTTGTCACTTATTACTAACACTGACCTCGACCTCTGGGAGTTTTCGAGAGCAACAAGGTCCCACTAAAGTCTCCTCCAGGCAGGAGAAAAGGAGGCACAAAAGCAGCAAACGAGATCAGATTTTCTGGATTTCAGTGAATTTCTTTCTTTGCCACTCTGCTTTTCTTCCTCTAACCCTTCAGATAGCAAATGTGGAGTAGAGAAGTCCTGTATGTTGCTACCTCACTTGTACTTATGTCTAGTGCTGACTTGCAGTTGTGTTGACTATTTTCCCTAGAAATGGAATATCACTCATGTTACGGTCAGTTCCCAGCAAATTAACAGACAATGAATGCTTCCTCATCGATTAAAAACCATGCATTCAGCCAGCTAACACACATCATTTCCTAAACACAGCGGCCAATGCATTGAGAACCCCGTGAGTGAGTACACCTCACATCTGTGAAGATTTGCTGATAAATAGCAACACACTCAGAGTTTCTGTCATGTGCTTTTCGATACAATTTTAAGCAAAAGACTGGAATGTTTTGTTCGTAAACAAGTCTTGGATGCCTCTCCAACAGCTGAGAGACCACAGAGAGCTGAGAAAGCAAAGGGTCAGGCTGTTTAGCTTCCAACAAGCTCCTTGAAAGCTCTTGAAATTTCATTTGCTTTCAAGAAAAACATTCAGTGGGGAAGAGATTGACTTTCCTGACCAGCTCGTATTGTTGGCTCTGCTACCAACCCTGCTGTGAGACCTTTTGCAAGGCTTTATTTCCCTGTGTCCTCTCTCAATCTTCACAAGCTTTTCTCATTTAGAAACAAGTTCTTCAGGAGGCATTTTCTCAGCACATATTTTTGCAAGTCTTGGCACAACTCATCTTTAATCTCTAGATGATGTCAAATAACGCAACTGTGACACTGCAGTGTTGAGAGCAGGACTCAGGCAAGGTGGCATCTGCCAGGAAGTGTCACCAGCAGCCCCTCCCCTGCTCGGGCTGGGGCCAGGTCTCAGCACAACCCCTTTCCCATGCCTGAAGAGCCCAGGCTTTGCAGACACAGACCAAACACGCCCTTGGGTGGTGTCAGCGTTTACCCAAACAGCAGAAGAGAGGAAATGGCTGCCAGCCAAACTCTTCCAAGCTTGCAAAGCACCTCAGAGAGAAGCCCTTCCCTACAGCTTCCCATGGTTGCACACATTAATTATCCCATTTATTTCTGTGCAGGGTACATGTGTAACTTGTGCATCTTCTGCAATTACATGAATGTGGTTGGGTCTGTACTAATAGCTTTTTTCCAGAAATTTGTACATGGCTGACAAAAAAACCCAAAACAAACCCACAAAGTCAAAACTATTGATCTGAGTTACATCCAAAACCGGATGCAGAAAAGCACAGTGGACCTAATTTGGCTTCATTTTGTGCATGAGCAGGCTGCCTTAATTTTGGCAGAGATTAGCCCAATGCTGGGATTGCTGGAGCCTGTCACTGTGCATAAACAACCCTGGGCAAGACCCTGAGCCCCAACTGCATTTCTGTACTTGACAAAGGCAGTAGGAGCTCATGCTTCGCTTCCTTGCAAAAGGCACGCACCAAAAGACATAGCCCTATTTAAAGGAAAATTAATGGCACCTTTTATCCCTGCCACCAGTTCTGTGGTTCCTGGAAGAGCAGATGGCAGTGCTGTGTGCAGCAGCCCTGCTCCTAGCCAAGGCCTTTGGAAGCACGTGGCAAGGGATGCCTACAAGGGCAGGCAGGCAGCTGTCCTTAAGTGCAGCAAGGATTCCTGCTCTCCTTTGTCCTGCCCTGGCAGAGCAGCCCTTTCCCCACACTCCTGTTTGGCATAAAAGCAATGAAGTCTTATGTAAACACAGTTAAGCAACTTTTTTACTCTTTTTTGTTGACTTTTAGAAGAACCAATCATTCAGGTTCTTCTAAAATGCTACTTCAGTAATAGGGACACATGAACGGTATTTCCTTAACTACCCTCATCTCTGCTAAGAACCCTGCTGAAAGATTACTGTGCCTTCAAATAGCCCTTCCTGAACCAGAAGCAAAGAAAATAAGCTAATTTCCATCACAAGTGCTTTCCATTTTTTTATTTTTTAAACTCAAAATGTAGCCTAAACAAGTTCATGCCGTCGTGCTGAAAAAGTAAACACGTTAGCAACATCTTTCATGTTGCAAAGGTGACCAATGAAGGATGTTGGATAACTTACTTATAATCCAACAAGAAACATTTCATACTGCAAAAATGGCTTACTGCTGTCCTCGTAGATAGTCCCTGAATTCTCTGGAAAAGCCAAAAGCAGCAAATGCTTTCTACAACTCTCATACCCCTCTTTTCTTCATTCTCTGAGCAAACTTTAGAAAATCTTCAAATGGGCATTTTTTCCCCCCCCTCGTAATTTATGTGACCAAGTGAGCATCTTCCAGAATTCATGGAATTAAAATAAAGAAAGGTCTGACTAGACGAGTGTCAAACTATTTGAACATGTGTCTCAGACAGAAATGCAAAAGACAACAAGCTATGTAAGTTTAATATTTGCTCTTGCAGCATTTCTCTCAGCAATTCTTCCTTTGCCCCTGATTGCACTCACACATCTATCATCAAATATTTTCACTGAGTGAGTGAATGAGGTGACTTGTTCTGCCTGCTTACCCTCCTGCTGTATTTTAACAAAAGCAGGGATTTGCAAAGGCGACCCGCTACGCTAAATCCCGTACTCCTTTCAGCTTTCCATCATGCAAAGGATCTAAGCCAGACATCAGGAAAATGCACATTACCATCTGTCCACGTGCACGTTCTGAGATGTACTTGCTTGCCAAGATGACTGGATTCTTTGCCATCTTCTGATTGCTGCTTATCTGCTGTCTTTGACCACTCATTGCACTGAAGCCCTTTCATGGATTCCTGCAAGGCTGCTTTATTAGTCCTTTCACAGGAATACAGACTCAAAGAAACACAGAATGTGTAGGTTGGAAGAGATCTTCAAGATTATCAAGTCCAACCCATACTTTGTTGCTGGATGCTTTCTTATAAGTTCTTAACTGCACAGATTCCATATTCTACTGATTTATGGTTGAAATCCAGGAGGAAACATGTAATTTAGCAAAGTCTCAAATCCTCTTGATATTTAACTTTTGGGTGTTCCTTGACACCAACACCAACCAACATCTCTGACATTGGCTGGGAACACACAGCTGCTCTGTGTGGTGGTAAATGTTCTCATCACTACATTAAACCTACTGAAGGGGTTTGCACTTTGGTCATAAGGAAGAAATGAGCTTGGGCACAGCTGGGGACCTGCAAGATAAACAAGTGGCATGGCAACCTCTTTTCCAATGTATTCCAGCTACAGAACACCTACAGGGCTGAAATGGCAATCTAAAGCTTGTTTTGGGGTTTTTTTTTCCCCATCACTGCAAATTTCCCCATGACTTCTTTTAAATACATTCCTTACTATAGCAACAATTATTTTTTATGCTTCTCACAATAACTGAGAAAATCACTGCCATTCATTCTCTTTGTGGAAGCTGCACAAGTGGGAAATATTGATTTCTTCGCATTTTGTTCAGCTTGGTATTACTGCTTGGCATGTTTCTGCTTTCATCTCTCCTCCCCACTGTACTCCACATTTCTGGTAGTTGAGCACTACTGAGCATTGTCATACCTACATAATCACATTTAGCTCCAAATACACTTCTTGGGCATCTGGAAAAGAGTGACTGCTTTTATTAATGAATGTGCTCACCACAACCCTGAGCTGGCTGAAAATAACAAATGTATAGGATTATAAACATCTTTTGTTGAGCTTTGCAAAAAAAAAAAAAAAAGCTAAAATTATTTACTTCTGACACACATACAACTCAGAGTAAGGTAGATCATAGAAGAGAGAAAAAAATCTACTAAAACCTTGACCAGCTGTCCTCCCACCTGTTTTGTGTTTTCAGGCAGATTCATTACACGGTTTTATTTGCTCAATAACATTCTGAACCACTAGACACAGAGCAATGCACTTTGGACCCTAATAAAGCTCTGCTGCCACCTCTGAAGCCAATATCCTGGCTGCCCTCTTCTCCTCACTGAAATCACCTCCAGTAAAAGTTAAGCCATCCAGCACTGCCCCATGTTCCTCTCATCCCCATGGACTTTTCTCCCTCCATGCAGGTGTAGAAGATTCCTGGATGCCTGTGGTGAGCAGGAGCCCCCCTGCCACAGCTCACCCTGACACTTGTGCGAGGGATGACGGCAGAACGGTGTGAACAAAACCCTTCCAGCCTTGGTGAGAATGTACCTATCACAAGGAATAACATAGCCTCGGGCTCCTTGTCAAGAAAAAGGAAATACAAGCCCACAACGAGTTTGAAAAGCTTATAAAAATTAAATGCAATCAGGAAATAAAAGTCTGTTCAAACAGGAAAGAAAGAAATCTCCCTTTATGCCTCTGCACAGACCACCCTGCCTGCGCCTTGCCATCTGCACAGTAATGAGGAAAAGTTTTGTTCCTCTGCTGCGGGTGCCCATCAGCATTACGGTGTCGGAGAGACATTCATCTATTAGCCAAGACATGAGTAACATCCACAAGGTGTAGCCTAAGAGGCTGAGGAGCTTTAATTGGTATTACCTGCCAGTGTGAGGCCTTGCTTCCCAAAAATAGATCAGGGAACATCAAAGCTCCTTCCAGTGCAGACAACATCTGGAGCCATTTGCACCTATTAATTTTGGAGCAGAGGCATGAAGAAAGAGCAGGTTTTTCAACTCTCAAAGCGAATATTTATTTATTTGCCTAGATCCTGAATGACTGGTAACTTAACCTCGGTCAAGGGTGGAAGGGTTGGGTCACACCCAATGCAGCAGCCCCCTGGGTCAATTGATGGATTTTTCTACACATCTGACAACCACAAAATTCTCTCTACCCTGGTATGAAACTCTCCAGCTGTCATTCTCACAGATACATTCCTGCTTATCATTTAGGCAATTTTTAAGGCATCGAGCCACATCTGTGCTGGATACAGCCCATGCAGAGGGACTCTGCTTTGCCCTGGCCCCACTGCCCAGCCCTGCACTGGTCAGTGCCAGGGTGCAGCTTCATCAGGAGCTCTGCCCCAATTACTAACAGGCACTTTGACCTTCAACAAATGCAATTGCCCTTTTTTTGCCTTGTACTATACATTTATTTCCCCCATTTATTTTAGCAGTTCCAGCTAAGCTTTCCCCAGATTTTTGTTTCCTTTGAACCACACTGCTCCAATTATTGCTACAGTCAGTGATGCTTTAGTGTTTATTTTGCATCCTTTTATGAGCATGTCTTGAGTATACAGTGTTCGCCTGGACTATAAAAGACTCAGCCTTTAATTTGAGAAATGTTTGTGGTTTAGCTTTTATCTTTGAATTTTACTAGTTTCTTTACACCTATTAAAATAGCTGAAGAAACGTATTACCATTTCCATACTTTTATTTAGATTTGGGGTATTTCTACACAGACTGTGTAGCTGCTGTTGGGTTTTTTCCTCCTTTTTTTCTTAACCCACCCCCCAAAACTTCCACTTGCAGTTCAAAGCGCTGTTTAAACATTTTCCTTTTTTCTCCTTGGTCTTCTCCACAATTTTTAAGATCAGTAAAGGACTTACAACTTAAAACTCAGACTCCACAACAGCATCATAAAAGAAAAAAAAAAAAAGAAAAAGAGTCAGAGAGAGGAACAAGTTCTCCCTGAGTGGGAGGTTCACCAAAGCAATGTAATCTGTGCTCTCTCCCCGGGCACTGCAATTCTTTGCTTCTCCCACTGACAACAGCTGAGGTACAAATGAAGTGACACATGATCCATCACTAATAACAGGAAATAACCACGGCTCCTCTCTACCTGACTTTGAAAGCAGGACCGTAATAGAAAAGAGAGTGACCAAAATTACACCAATAGTGCTAAA
This sequence comes from Cyanoderma ruficeps, assembly GCA_008694505.1. NCBI lineage: Eukaryota > Metazoa > Chordata > Aves > Passeriformes > Timaliidae > Cyanoderma > Cyanoderma ruficeps. The sequence continues at coordinate 3,041,401 of VZDJ01000116.1, forward strand.
GTGTAGCTCAGGGTTTCTTCGCTCTGTCAGAGCCAACATCCATCGCACAGTTTCAAAAGCAGGTACCTAAATTTCCTCTGTAGCCAGGGGAGATATGTAGGAAACACAGAGACTATTCAGGGCACCACAGTTCAACGCTGACAAGATAAACCCACACATTTTTTGATGCCATTTAAAGTTGTCATGTCAGTGTCTGCCTTCTAAAAAGCCCTCAAGAGAATGCTCTTCACTTTCACAGGACGTGTTACTGCAAAGCAGTGCAATACACCTGCTGCTTCTAATGCAGCTGGCCCTGCCATGAACACCATGGAAGCAAGATACTGTTTTTCATTAGAACAAAGAAGTTTCCCAGGTGTCATGCCTGATGTTAAATCTTCTTACATATGGAATTCTCCCATGTTATTCTGTGATTGAGCAAATCCTCCTGTACAATACCATTATAAGATACAACGCTGTAGGCCCCAGGTCAGAAAAGAGAGGAAGAGGAAGCTGTGCCTTGCCTAGCACAGACCATAGCATGAGGACTTGGCACCTTCTGCAGGGCACCTTTCCCCCTCAGTTTATTTTACTCCTGCACCTGTGCCAAAGGGCTTTCTCAATTCTGAACAGGTCCTAAGTTCAGGTTCGACAACTCTCTAAGCTGAAATAATTTATTTATCTAGAGAACAGCTCTTTCTGCCCTGTTGAAAACATTCAGTTCCTACCTGGCCTTACCCTGCAATAGGGAGGAAAGGACAATTCATCTCCTGGGCTCATTCATTATTCATAGATCTCTAATGAGGCTCCAGCTGAAACAGCCAATCTACAGCAGGTGAGACAATGACTGCTGCTAGGAGAGGACCCTTGTGAGACCAGGGGTTCATTTCACTCCGTGCTCAGCTGGTGGCTACAGCAGCATTAGAAGCTGAATTCACACTGAATATGCTGGAAGTTAATTCAGCTCTGGGGGCTTCTAAAGAAGAAAGAGGAAAAAAAAAAACTGAAACCAAAAGAGCCTGAAATTAATTTTCTAAATATATCTGGGAGCTGTGCAGAGAATGATAATTCCCAGAGAGCTGGGGAGTTCTAGTATGTTGCTTTATTCCAGTTTGGAAATATTGGGAACCTTCAATGCTTCAGGACCCCAGAGCACCAGGCTCACTTTTCCAGAGTTTTTGGATTTTTATCTAACCCTCAACACACTAATGCAGTGAGAGAACCCAGACAGACAGCTGACCTGGAAGTCTTGGAGCTGCTGCCTTCAAGGAGATCATAATCTTGAGGTCTTACACAGCAAACTAAACTGGTGAGGGGCCAGACAAGACTCGGACAGTCTCCCAGCAAACAAAATAGTCCCTGGGGACAATTATATCCCAAAGAATCTGCACACACTGACAAACCTCTGCTGCACAGGGGGATTTTGTACTGGGTCAAATGACACTCTGGTATCAAAAGCACTGACCCACTGTCACCACTTCTGCAGAAGCTGCTACCTCCAGAGTGCTTCTTCAAACAGAAAAACATCAAGGAAGTATTTCCAGTCCCTGCATAGGCAATCAGAAAATGTCCTTCCAGTGCCAATGCTTCTGCCTGTTTTAGGTTTCACTATCAGGATCCCTTTAGAGAGAGAAGAGAACTTTGAACACAAGGGAAAGCTCCCGAATCTTTCTCACTAATTATCTCAGGAGGTCAAAGTGGAAGGACCTCTGGAGCCCCTCAACAGGGGTCTCATTTCTCTGTGCCCAGCACAGACCCCTTTGAAGCGCTGCCTCCCTCACTGCCATTCCATTTCATTTGACAATTGCTGACCATCAGTGCCACCTTTGAAACTCCAAGCTGCTCTTGACAAAACCTGACAGCACCATCAAATGTAACTTATGAAAGCTTTCCCAGTAAACACAGCCATTTGTCACTGCTCTCCCACCGACCAGCCATTGGCCAAAGCAGCAAGAATTTAGCTTTTGTTCTTCCCTTTCAAAGGGAAGTTGTGAACAAAAGTAAAAGTGTGAGGCTTGACTGGGTTAATCAGGTCAAGAAAAGCAGGAACAACCACGACAGAGCAGAAATGGTACACGTAGCTGCCATGGCCAAAGGGTAAGAGCAAGGCTCAGTGACCCCCTGAGGCAGAAGGGGGACAGGGCAGGGTCACACTGAGCTCACACCCTGTTCTCAGGTACAGGTGAGGCACCTGTGGTGGCCTTGGTCTGATTTGCCTCCATGGCCAGGTTTAAAACCTGACGGAATCGGTGACAGTCTCTGGTGAGCACTTGGCTCCTGTGCACCCAAAGAGAGAAATACAGTCAGTGCCCACTTCCATTTAATTCACCATCATCTGCTGTGCCCAGGAACGAGTTCTGAGAAGGGTCAGGCAGGTCAAATAGGGCCCAGAGCCCTTCTCTGGATTTACAGTGAAATCTTTCACACTCATGAAAACCACTATACAGTCACTCTTCAATATGGTTTTTCCTCAGAAATTTCCTTTGTTCTTTTCCCCTCAGAAATTAGCATGCACCAAGTGACTAAGTCTATTAGAGAAAATTGACCTTCGAGTCATTTAGCTAAGGATTTGCCAAAGCCCAAAGGTATTTATTATTCTTATAAGCAATGAGGCATATGGTTGACTTTTCCAAAGGCCATTTCAGAAAGAAAAGTAAATGACCATTCCTTGAAATGGAAACAAGAGATATTTAAGAACCTTTAGCCCAGATCTGGGTGGGAAGATTTCATCATAAGGCCAGGCAAAAACATACAAAATGTGGGAAATTGACACTTGAAAGACCCTGTGCTGTGGTTCTCAGAGGATACTGCCACTCCACCCATACTGCTGAAGTACTGAAAGGTCAGCGCCAACAGATGGGCAAGTGCTTGTCAAGTGGCTTTCATACCTCTGCTCCAAAAGTTAAATGGAGACAGCCTAGCAGAAATAGAGAAGGTTCTTTATTTCTGGGCTCTGAACTTAAGGACTACTGACTGGTCAAGCTGGTTGCAAACCCTGTTTATAGAAGTTTTTGTATGTGCAAAAAAAGAGACAAATATGTTTTCAGTGTCCCCATGAAATGTGTGACATCAGTACACAGAACATCTTTACATGAAGAAATGGGGCTCTGATTTCCCCGGAGCACAGGGATTCTTTGCATTGTTTCATGCCTCTGTGCACTTGTCTGGTCTGGGTATTATTGCCCCTCTTCATTTAAATATTTATTTAAAGAGAGAGTGTAATAGACTTAAATAGTAAAGTGCAACATCTGTGTTTGAAAATAAAACTCAGTATATTTAATGGACAAAGTCATTTAACAATTTCACGAGCATGGGCATCGGTGATTTTTTTTTTTTTTGTTAGCATGATAAGTCATTAATCTCAAAAAAAAAAAATAAAAATCCAGTGCTATGTTTTTATGTGGACATAGAGTAATAGATGTTCTTCAGACACACTACACTCAGCTGGCTGCTTGTGGCAGGAGTTGGTGCTGCCCAATATAAGGGCAACTTGCCCAGAATTTAAACAGCCCTGGTTAAATAACACTCTGTTAAAGCTCAGCTACTTGTGGAAAGAGAGTCACTTACAGCAAGTTTTGTTTGGTAGGTTTTTAAAAATATTTAAGTTGAAAGGGTGGAATTTTATGACCCTGCTAAACATAGCTCCTTTTGATGAAGAACATCTTTTTATCTTTCCCCTCAGAAGATAGGTTAAATTAGAGTTAAAGAAACTAGAAACTTAGTGCTGTAAATGAATTTGATTTATGTATCTGCTGGGCATCTTGAACTCCTGAAAGTTTCCAAGACAGGCTGTTCATGCTAATCTGAGATCCAGAACTAAAACCTTCTAATTTAAAACATTATTTTGCATTACAGATTCATTCCAGCAACCAGTTCTGTTGAAAACAGAGCCAGGCCAGTTTGTTGGCCTGAGGAGCAACTCTCATGCACAAGATTCTGCATGACAAACTAAACTCATTTCATCCAATTTCCACTGGAACAATTACTTGGGTTTTTTAGCAGTCACTTCCCCTGCTCTATGTTAGTGATGCAGAGTCACTTGAGAGTAACTCCGGATTAACTTTCTTTGACTCAAGAAGCTCGTTAGGTGCTGGCATTACAGTTTTCTTTGAGTTGCTAATCTGGTGATGCTAATTAAGGCTTCCAAAGACTGTTGCAATATTCTAATTACAGCAGCTACACGTTCTCTAAATCCATTTACTGTAGAACAAAGTGGGGTTTGCGATCTCTGTTTCTTGGCACGACACTCACAGCAGCATGCTACCGCTTCCCCGTGTCAGGATTAGTTTAAAATTCCAACCATTAGACAGACAAAAGAGGATGAATTGAAGAGGGCAGTAGATATTGAATATCAGGGTTATTTTAACTAACCCTACTCCTGGAAAAAGGATTCTTGCAACTATGCATCAAACAGCTGTACCCATTACAGGCACCCCCGAAACCCAGATGACAGAGTATTTTCCTCCCACCTACATCCTCTAGCTCTAGACCCAGCCCCAGAATCCCTCCTGGTCCTTGGGTTATTACTCATGGCAAGAATAAATTAGTCTTTCCTAGACCTCTCCAACAGTTCAAAGCCACGTATCTCCATCACTAAAATTTGCAGTACAGAGTAAGTTCTCTGCCCAGACAGCTGGGTGCATGCACATTTCCTAGAAGATACAGCTTTGAGGAACAAAGCATTCTTTCTTTTCTGACATTTTATTAAAACATTTCATTTTACAATTTTTAGCTAAACTTAATCCTGATCTAACATATTCCAAAGCCTCTGGTTTTCTTGCCCACCACAGTACTGAAAAGTGGCAGGTTCTCAGTTAATAGCATGTGATTTGGTTTCAGCTCATGGACTTCTAACCATCTCCTTCTAACCATCTCATTCATATCTTTTGCCATCATTTCTAATCTGTCAGAATTCAGATGGCTTCACATTCACTTTGCCTATTTTTGCCAAATGTGCCTTTTTCTCAGCGTAGTGTGGAACAAGGGAGCAGCAGAGTGCAGATACAACCGGGAACTACATTCCCTTATTTCCATTACTGTAAGCCTGCATGACCCACTTCAGCTCACAGACCTACAGAACAATCCTGCAGTTCTTGCCACTACAAACTGGGTTAAAAAAGAAAACTCCCAGAGGAGCCAACTAAAATCTGAAGAAACCTGCCCCCCACCCCATTCGGTGCACTCAAAACAATTTGTTTTTATTTCAGCTTCCCAATCACAAATTCACTTATATTTCAAATTGAAAAGCTCTCCTGAGGTCCAAAAGCTTCCTTTCCATATGTGTTAGAACTAAAATAAAATCCACTACAGTGTGAAAAGGAAAATGAAATGCAGTGCAAAGTGTATGGCTGGTGACACACCAAAGGGCTGGAAACCAGCACTTGAAAAGTTTTTTTAGCAGTGCTGGAAAGGGGAGGCAAGATTAGTTTGTAGAGCATCAAAACTTCTCATTTACTACCAAATAAAATTATCACCTGCCACACGGCTGTGAGTAAAGGATCAGGTGAAGTTGTAGGAGGGTATTCCTTTAACAGAGCAATGAACTCATTTCACTAACTAATGGCAGGACAAAAGGTAAATTGTTTCTAATCCTCTGATGGAGAACTGTCAGAGGGGAAAAAAGGTGTAAAACTCAATGTCAGTAATGTGGCTCCCCACACTCCTCAGCACAGAACAAGGGATGCACAGAGAGCATTCCTAAATGTCAAAGCTATCAAAACACCATCTAAAGCTAAGTATAAAGAAAGGCAGGTTAGTCAGGTGGCCACTCCATGAATCTAATGACACTTGTCTTTCAAACATTTCTCTTACTTCTCTCATTTACAGTGTTTTCAACCATGCTATTTGGAGAAAGATAAAGAAAGGGGGAAACCATGCAAAACAAATCCTCAGCACTGTTTCTATTCCACAATTAATATCGATTGCTTTCTGATTTTCATAGGAATTTGTCAGAAACCTGGCAGTGCAGAATTGATTTCTGTACATCTGGGAATGGTAGGTTATCAATATAATTGCTACCATCAGTGCTTTTTCACAATCCTGCCCGACATTTCTGCTCCAGGGGCAAATTAGTGCCACAGGGACTAATTCCTCACCTGAAACAGCTACCACTGCATGGGGTGGTTGTTTTTTCCCCCAGATAGCAAAGGTGACACCTACTCCAGTCCCAAAGTCCCATTCTTCTATTATTACTGAACACTAAGAAGCATTAGCCAAAAGCCTAAAAACCAAAATATCTTTCCGGCACTTATTTCTGCAGGTGGGTTTTGTCCCAGATAGCGACTGTGTATGTAGAAAAACTGCACCTTTACAATTGTTGTACGTCCTTTGGGAGCCCAGGGAATGTAGGGACCCTCAAAGCTGATGCTGCATTACTGCACTTCCCAGGTAAACAACAAAGCAGGATTCAGACTGGTGCTGATCATGCAGGTAAACCAAGCATGTGTTCCACTCCAGGCCAAGAGGAGGTCACCTTTCTGTATCAACCTACCAAAATGTGGTCAATCCCCTATCAACTCACACCTCTGAGCAGGGATCAGGAGAGCTTCATGACCACCCCTTCATGCACATGGCACATCATCCTCGGTGCATTGTGAGAGGAGAAAGTATTCTGCAGGAGCAAGAGCGCTCATCCACACATAAACCAAATCCAAAGCAGCTTCCTAAGGCCAAGCCAAGCTATTTATGACCTTCTCTCCAACTCCCCACCAAGAGAAAAGCACCCCATAAGGGCTAGTCAGGAACCTATTGAAGTCACTGGGCTTTGGAGAAGGCCTTTGACTCCGACCATCACAGCCTACCTGTGGCTTCCCTACATCCAGAGAGGTGCCTTGGAAACATCACACCCCACAGGAGCAAAAGCCTCAGACTCTCACTTCAATTGAGCTTTGATTCACCTGTCAAGTGTGAAAGGATTTAGGATCTCCATTGAGAAGTAATAGCAGGAGCTTTACTTCTGTGGTATCCGAGCCTTCATAGTAGTACATCCTCTGAAATACAGCAGGTCAAAAACCTTCCACAAAAAAACCCAAAAAGGAGTTGCTGTTCTTTCTCTTTTCATTCTGAGGATTTATTAAAGCAGAAGCTTTCTGTGAGAAAATATCAGTTGGAGCACAAAGTATTTCTCAGGCCAGCATTCTAAATGGAGACAAGTGCTTACCCCTGAAAAAAAAAGTCAGGACATACAGCTGAGTAGAACATGACATAAACCCCAGCCTCTTTGCCAAAAAGGCACCTGCCGGTAATGTGGCACCTCTACCCCTGGGATGCTCTAAACACCAGCACTGTTTCTGGAAACCACCTTCAGAACTTTGAACATTCACATGCTTAATCTCAATTCTAGGGAATTCAAAGAAACAAGGGGTGAGAAGTCCTTGTATTTCTTTTGGGTCAGTGAGAGTTTGTTTTCAAGCCAAGCCCAGCTCTGTAATTCTGACATTTCTGTGCTTTCCTCAGAGGCTTTTCAGGCTCCTCCATCAGCCCCATCCATGTGTGGCTGCAGCCTGGGGAACGACAGGTTAGGAATTCATCAGGTGCTAACAGGACTGGCAGCAATAATGCCCTTACTGTGGTGAGCAGGAACTCACAAAGTCTCTGATAAAACTCTGCTTCACTCTGCGAGGCACAGGTTTGCTGTAAATCTCTGTAATGGGTATCAAGGTGGCCTGAGCCAACCCAGATAATAGAGTTTGCTGGCAGCCCAGGAGACGGGCTGAGCTGAGGCTGGACACAACACCAAGGCACCATCCCAAGGTGCACATTGTCCCCTAAGCTTTACTGCCAACATGTAACCACAAATGATTCACCCTGAGTTCAGCACAGGGATGCTGTCTGCAAGGAGCAGGCTCCTGTGGATGTCAGCAGGGCTGGGGAGCAGACTCCCAGCAGCATTTCAGCCTGCACAGACCTCTGCGCCCCAGAGCTGATTTGGCAGCAGCTGTGGCCTTACAAGGCCAGACACAAATTCTCTTTTACTGAACCCCTGGCCCATCAAACACACATTTACAGTGGATAAATATGTACAGCACAAACAAGTCAGAGGGATTACCAGGATTAGCCACAGTCTCCTCTGCTGCTGCCAACGTTTCAGGCAATCCCTCCTATACAGTGAGGGCAGCGCATCACAAATGCATGGTACCTGTAAACCACATCCACCTGATGAAGCAATGCACCCACTGAGAAATGGGAAAGATACGTGTAAAAAAGGTTTTGATATCTGCTCCTTCCCGCTCCTTGCCAAAAGGAAAAATATTGGAAACAGTGTATGCCTATGAACAGCATCACAAGGTCAGCCACTGCCGGGTCCAGCTCCATGCTGGAGCTGACAAACCAACTCCAGCATCTGAATCTCTTTCAAGTGAAGCCTTGAACGTGTGGAGTTATTCCTGTTGACTCTCCAAAACACCAGAGGCCCACTCACTTTGGAAAAGTTTACAGAAGCATCTCGCTGTTACACCAAGTTCCTGCTGTCTGGAGGACACCTAGGGTTGGAGAGCCCTGTGCCACCATTTGGCAGTGGATGTTCCACACCCCAAACCACAGGAGCATCCCTCTCTAGGATGGAGAGGAAACACCAGAGGCTGCTACCAGCACTAGAGGCAAGCTTCAAACCAAACAGATTTGGTTTTTGGTTTTTGTTTTTTTTTTTAGTCTGGGAATTCTTTTGCCTTGGTTTTTGGTGGGGCATGTAGGGTTTTTTGACTTGCAGAACTTGCCAAGTTTTTCTCCAGTCTATTACAATGTGAACACATGACTCAGGTAAGCATCTCATAGTATTTGGGGTTACTGGGTATTTCTGTAACCAGCAACTGTGATCAAATAGAATGAGGCCCCTGCTCCTGAAAACTAGAGGGGTTTATCTTCCATAAAACAAAATAAATGCTCTTCTATAATATATAGTTATGGGCACACATATCCACACCCACCCACAGTGTATTTAACAAATAATACCTCATTTATTAATACTCTAGAGTAGTTAGGCTTGTCTAGTGAAGCATTAATATAACATTTCTCAAACAAAGTTCTTGTTCTGCTTGATCTATTTGGTAAATGTTTGGTAATCTATCTTGATACACTCCTGTCTGTCAGGGGCTGCTGCCTCATTCATGCTTTTGCTAGAGAAGGCAGGCAGCAGCACTGGGACCTTCCTAAGACACTGCAGCCTTTCTTCCTTAATTATAAATGAGAAAAGTTTCGCTGATTTCAAAACTGATGTGAAATATGAACCATAAGAACTAAAAAGAAGTATTTATGGTCAGCATTTAACAGCATGTAAAGAAACAGCGATGCTTAATGTGGACTAGAAATATTGCCAGTCTGTTTCCTACACTAAGGATGAGTACAAGGTTTTCACCACAGATTTAATACTGTAAAATAACAGGATAATTTGCATGGAAACATATGGCTTAATTTTGAAAATTTATTTCTGTTGTAGATACCTCTTGGGGTCAAATTTTTGAGTGTTTTTTTTTTCTCCTAATAATTTTGGACTTTACAATCTAGGTTAATTTTATGTCTTCATCCATCTCACTATAAATGAATAATAACTAATTTGATAGACTCATAACACGATTCACCAAGGATCTTTTCAAAAAACCCACTTCTTTAGATTCCCTCTATGGAGTTTGCTGTGCATTTTCCAAGATGTTGGCTGTCCATATATGTTTTGTTGTCTCAAGGAAATGGTAAAAACTATTGCCTTTTTTTTTCTATGAAAACCACAAAAAGGCTCTACATTCCTCTAAATCAACAAACCTCTACCACTATTGCAAGACTATAGCCAAAAACAATCCACAAGGATTGTGACTACGTGTGTAGTCACATACACAGTAGTCCTGACACAGCACCCCTCTCAAAACCAGCAGGTGACATAATATCCATGGTGTTTGGGGAAGCTTCTGGAGCAGATTATCCTTCCAACAGGTGATTTCTGGGACACTAGCTGTACAACTGGTGCCATCCACTCTGACATCAAGGCCTTTGCTCCTGACCAGACAAATCACCTTCAACTAAAGGAGGAGTGCCCAAGTCAAACTATAACAACTAGAGGGAGACAGCAGCACCTCTGGTGGTGGGGTTGGCCAGTGGACAGGGCACAGACAGAGCTCTCATAGTGTCACTTGTTACTGAATGCTTGCTAACTACAGGCTAAAGCTCCTCAAAAGCATCCAAGTCCCTCTGAGCAAACTTGAAATACAAATCCAGGCATTTCAGCACACCAGGGTTTAGGGCGGATTAAGAAAGCAAGAGGCAGAAAGAGAAATTATTTCACTTGCTTTTTTCATGCTGTAACTTCAACCAAGGCCAAATATTAGAGAACAGGAGCTACTGAGACAAGTTCTCCTGGACAAGCACAGGGAGGGGTGGCAGGACAGGGTACAGCCATGAGCCCCTCAGTTGCTCACACTGGTACGAGGCTGCACAGCTCCAGCCAGGACCACTGGGTGCTCCCCCAAACTGCATCTGCACATGGAGGGAGCACCTCTGAACAGCCATGAGGACCTGGAGAAGGTAAAACAAAGGTACCTGCAACAGTGTAAAAGAAGGGAAGGAGCTGGTTGGGGAAGTCAAATTAGCTTTGACAGTACTACAGGCTGCTTTTCTTCCCCCAGCATGAGTCCTCTCCCCAAAGGGCAAGGGATTGCTTAGCTGCTACACCTGGACTTTGTGTAGCTCCTCATACTCCACTGCCCTCTGCTACTGGAATTTCAGTGTAAGAAAATTAAATTGCCTCTAAGTGCTGCAAATGGTATTTTTTTCATGCAGTTATTAGCGCAATCTCTTAAAAACCAAACTGTGCTTGCTATCTAAGTTTGCATGCGTTGGCAGCAGATTGAAGCTAAGTTATGGAGCCAGGGCCTGTGGATTTAAGAGAGAGGATTTGTGGAAGACAAGAGCTAGGACTGTGCAGGGTGTGCTGCTGAGCATGGCCTGGGTGAAGCACATTCTCTGGTTTTTTTCCCCCTGCCCAGATAAGGCACAATTCTCGAGTCCCTTATTTTTGAGGAGAATTGTACAGTTTCCTCTGGATTCTCAAAAAAGCGTGCCCTTCAGAGACACAGGTGCTCCTACACAAGAAAATAGGGATAATTTCTCAGAGGAGTTTTAGAGCTGTAGACAATTAGACTCTCTTCTAGAGGAAAGACAAGTCTCCTGGCTGGAAGCCAAGGTCATTGCTAATCAAAGAACAAGACACAGAATGTTTGGAGAGGGGCCTACTTTTGAGGGAGTCAACACCTCTTGGAAATAAACAAATAGGGATTTCATCTGACATCTCCACTTTTTAGTGAGAAGAAAAAGGGACCCTTTTTCTGTAAGAGGCAATAGATGCCCAGCACTTTTTCCTTTGTGCAAGACAGTTCCAGATGAGGCATGTTGCTGTGTGGGTGGGGATGTATTCTGGAGATCACATTTCCACACAGGAAATGTAACTGCTGGGCAACCCCCAGCCCATGGGGGAAGCATCCCCCTGCCCAGCACTTACACTGTGACCCCCAGGTTCTAAACAAACTGTGAGTGTGTGTACACAGGCAGTCACATGCACAGGAGAAAGACAGACCCTGCTTGCTGGGTACTTTAGGGGAAGAGGTGCTCCATGAACTCAGTGCAAAACAGTCCCATGTTTTCTATCCAGAGACATCCACATCATATTAATAAGCACTGGAAAAGTAGAGCAGAAGAGGGGGATAGCCTTTAAGATTTTGGGAAGAGTAGGGTTCTTTGTCAGTGAAAGAGGATCAGCGTTTGGAAGGGACACGTACAGGTCTCAGGCCTGAGCACCTTGAAACTAGAGTGGCACTTCTCATTTCTGTTTAACCTTGGGATCATAATTGCTAAAGCAGCATCACCGTGTTTCTGTTGGTAATTGGCAGTCACTGAGCTGAAGATTAAGCTAGCATGAAGACTGAATTACTGCTCGAGTCTTATAATAAATTGGAAAAAATAGCTAACTAACCTATATCACTGCATAAGAACTAAGGTTAAAAATGGCAACTTCTGCTCTTTGGGTTCGTAAGTTACCTGAAAATAGGATCAGTGTTGACTTTAACATGATACAGCCCACAGCAAAGACAGAGAAGACCTTTCCCAACTACACTAATACAGGAACTTTGACCTTTCTTTTTTTTTTCCTCTATTTTACTGGTTGCATAAAATTATGCAGCGCATAATGAAAGGGTGCTTGGAGATTGTGTATGGAGTTCCTTGCTAATTCTGCAGTTTTCTAGAGAGTATTTCACGGCAGTGGAAACTGAAGTTTTTGTAGTTATATAACTCCAGGAATAGAAGGGCCAGGCCAAGACAATGGGATATATTTTATGGAATTGAAAAGCACCTCAGACACTGTTTTCCTCTCTCATGGAGTTAAGCCAGCAGTCACCATGCTAAAACCAAGAAAGCTGCTTGAGTAAGGCTAAAAGGAGAACCAATGGACTTCATCAGCTCCCTACTCAAATGTGCTTGTAGTTGCAAGCTGTAATCTACCACAAATAGCCACATTTAGAGAATGCAATTACATGGAACAAAGCTGATGACTCTTTGAGTGCACAGAGATCATTAGAAAATGGTAACCAGTTGCAACCTATTATTTCTTCGCACCAGAGAAATGAACTGACTACGTGTCAGCTGATTCTCCGTCACACCCAAGTGGAGGTGTGCTTATAAAAACCACTCAGGCCTGCCAGCCCCAGCCCTGCTGTTCACAGGGCAGGCATTCAGAGGGAAGATAAGTCGGTCTGAGGATGCCAAAGAGGCCACAAGAAATCCATTTGTTACTGCAGACACCAATACCCAGCACAGGTGAATACAAATTACAGCATCATTGGACCTGCACCAGCTTGCCCAGAAAGGAGATTACTGCCCAGAGTTAGGGCTGACAAATGTTTTAACATGCCATTTGTGCACTAAGGCCTGATAAGACAATTTCTCAATGAGGCTGAGCTTGGTACACCTTCACTTTTTGCCATCCTTTTCCAGCAAAATTAATATGGTTAACACTGCAGGATCTCCTGGCCATTTTTTGGACAGTCGGTTTCTCACTGCAAAGTGAAGCAGTCAGAGTTTACAACAAATGCTGTCCATCAGGTGACCCTCTAGTTCTCTTTTCCTTTTTAATAATTAACCTGAGATGTTCATTATGCATTCACCTCACCCAACAGAGGAGAACCTACAGAATCCTGGACTCCAGAAGGTTTTCTGTGCAAATGTTGGTGACATCACTGTGGGTTTCCAGGGTAACCAGAAAAAAGTTTAGGCTCCAAGTTTTACAGCATCCCAAAAGAGTGTGCTTAGGTGATTCCCAAACCATAAACTGCAATAATTAAATTCTGAGGTATTTGCTACTGTTATTCAAGCATCTGTTCCATTTCCCAGGAAGCAGCTATTGAATCTATTGCAGCCAAAAATGACTCCACTGTCTTTTGTAGTTCAGGCGCCCTCGGTGATGAAGAGCTTTTGTCATTCAGAAAGAAGATTCATTGAAAGCAAAGATTTTGCTGCAAAAACTATTCCAGCAAAGTTTCTTTTATTTCAGTTCTATTGTTGACGCTCAGTACAGGAATGAACTAATATCCCTTGTAAAATTTTCCCAGTAATTTTCATTCTAAGAAAATTGAATTTGGTCCCCATTTTAACTGGGGGTTGGGAGGGAAGTCTTCCACTAGTGATAAAACTCACTCAGCTTATCCCCAGACAAACTCCACAGAGGCACCATTTATTTTAAAAATTCTTCACTGAACTTTTAAAACTTTAAAGAGAGACATTTTTGACCTTGAATTGAATTATCAATGCATTCACATAGAGTAGAAACAAACAAACCAACTCCAGGAAACAAAACCACCCTCCAAATCTCACTTTAAAAATAAAACCCAAAAAAAAATACCCCCAAACTCACAACAAAAAAAGAAGTCAGAATTCTGCCTTTAAATTAAGATAAATCTTAAACACAGTCTCTTTTGGAGCAAATACTAAATTCCCCTCTGGATTCACAGAAAGACTTATTTCAACTAAGCAATTTCAAGCTTTTCAGACAAAGGAGTTATAACCAGAGGAAATTTTGCAGCAAGCAAAACCTTGGGAAAAATAAAAAAGCATTGCTTTCTAAAAATATTTAAATAAATACTTTATATAAGAAGCTTTCAAAGAAGAAAACCAAATAAAACAACACTGGAGAAATTTATTTTCCAGATATCACGGCGCTATGGTCACAGCTTCATTACTGTCAAAAAAAGCTTAATTGCTATGGACTTTCCCCAGCTCCATCTACCTCTCACTTCCCATACAGGCAGCAACATTAAACATAAAACAGAATGGCTTCTCTTCAGGAAGCATAATTAAATAAAATTGGGAATATAACTAAGGAAATGAGCCCTTTAAGATTCATTTAAGGAACAGCACACTGGTGCTGGGAACCTAGCAAGGACTGTAAATCCTGCCTGAAGAAGAAGCACAGGGACTTCCAGAGAGATCCTTGGGAGTCTTCCAGAGGCAATAAGTGATTGATAAATGCAGGCAGAAAACGTTACATCAACAGAGACTCAAATCCAGAATATTGCTCAGGGAATTTTAACCCACAGATGCCAGGTGAACTCACACAGTGCCAGCAGGTGGACGTTCAGAGAAGGGAGGCCCAGAAGTTGGTGGCCTAGTGTCCCACCTGGTCAGCAAAGCCTTAAGGAAACCTTCCAGTGTGACCATTCCTGGGACTCCCTGGCAGTCACATTCCCAGCTCCAAGATTTTCACTGCTGGGGCTGAAGCCCCTTCACATCAGGTGGCTGCAGTGACCCAAGGGGTCCTGTTCAGCTCCTGCACACCCCACACTTACAGTCAGACCAACTTTCCTCACCAGCTCAACCCCAGCTTTTCTAATCCCAAATTGCTCAGGCAGTATTGTAATAATAACAATAGTATCTGGGAATATAGGCAGAGTATTAGGTATTAATTGCTCCTTCCTCCAGGAAAAATGGTTTTGTGCAAAGAGATAGTGCCTTCCAGAAATACCAATCTGAATTAGAGATGTTGGTGCCAAAGCTTTCCCTACCCTTAAAAGACCTCAGATTGAATTGACCATTGGCCCTACTACATAGAGAGGAATAAGTGAATCTGTGCCATATGTGAACAAAAGGTGCCTCTGGTATATTTTCACTCTTTAACCTTCCAAGGCAGGAGCTGAAACCTCTATTTGTGTTATCCTCCAGGGCATCTTTCCTCATTCTACACAGAAATTGTCGGGGTTTTTTCACATTTAAGAATCATGATAACACCTAATACTGGCTCTCTGTGTGCTGGGAATGGCTTATTTTCTTACCATTCCTAGCCTGTAGAAGTACCCTGACTGGGGCACTGAATCCTGCAAAGTTTCAGATTTCATGGGCAGCATGGAAATCCTTTCTGCAAGATCACTCTGAAAATATATTTCTATTATAATACAACTCTCTGTTGACAATGAGCTCCCACAGTGACTCAGCAGTGACCAGGAGGGTCACCTTTGCCATACTCTAATTGTGACACCCATAATGACTATTGGGATTGCAAAAACCACAGTGACATTAACTGACCTCTCATCTCAAACAGAGAAAGGGTTTCCTGCTTTGAGATGCATCCAAGTGCTTTGCAGCCCTGAGTGCTCAGCATACACACAGCCAGCCTCAGCTTCCAGAGAGCTGCCCTGGGATAGAGAAGGCAACAGCTATGAACTGTTTCTAGCTGGAGGAAACCTGAGCCAAACCAAGTGACAGATGAGGCAATGATTCTTTATCCTGGCCAGAGCAGGCAGATTACAGCAGTTAACAAGCTACAAAAATGACATTTTAGTTTTTCATCCTGAGCAGTAGGTGGTCCCCAGGCCCAGCTCCTCCATAATTAACCTTTACAGCAGGGTAGGCCTTTTAGACATGCCTCAGACTAAAACAATCTGGGGACTTTTGTAGGCAAGAAAGGCAATGCTGCAGAGGATAAACTGATAGTCCAGAATGGATTTGTCATTACATCGGACTAAAAATATTTCATCTTCCATCCATCAGAATCATTGTTTCTCAGATAGGGGCAATGAGTCTTCAGCAATAGGTGTCATTAAAGAAGCTTCATTCCCCTAATTAGCCACTAGTACAAATAAAAATGTATTGCCTAGAAACTGGAAGCAGAGTTTTTTTACCCTAAACCCACAAACCATAAGATTTCAGTTTACCAAAGAAAGCATTGAAAGGATGTAGACATATAGTTGGTGACAACAGCTAGAAAGATAGCAAGGTATGCAATGTGGCAAGGGGAAGAAGTTTTGAATCCAAGCAGTCTAAGAGGACAACAAAACCACTTTCTAGCTTGCTCAGATTTTTAACAGCATCTGGTACAGAAGCTTCCCAGAAGATGACCAGTGAGAGCCAGTTTCTTGCCATTTTCCATGCCTCGGTACCCTTGGTCACTCTTCACTCAGGAGCACAAAGTGAGCTGTGGGTCAGATTCCAGCTGGAAAAGTAAGAAGAACATTGTCCCTGCACACACCTGAGGGGAACCTCCACCCAGCAGTAAGACAGCAAATTCCTCACCACTGCACCCCACTCTCTTTTTGAAAGCATGCAGATAACCATCAAGGAAAGAGGCACTGAAGTCAGGTGAAACAAATCCAGTTTCTCCCCAGCTGTATAGGTTGGTCATAGCTGACAACTGTGCAACCCCACCTTTCAGACTCTGGGCTTTAAATACAGCACTGGGGACAGCACCCAGCTCTGGAGATCCCTCGGGCTCTATCCTTAGCACACATTATTCCCCTGGGGAGACAAGCTTCCAAAGCCTGCCTGCAGGGGTTTTAACTATGCTGGCACTTTTATATCGGTATTTGAAATAAAAAACACCGACATCACCACAAACCCATCTGATTCTGGGTGGACAAATAGCAGTGTACTGGAAGCCAATGTCTGCTTAAAACAGTTTCAGCTTTATCATGAACTTTACTTAAAAAATAATATTCAGTGCACCACTCAAGAAGTGTGGTGAAATATCATTACTCGCTCCAAAATACAGAGCAGCTCTGAGTGACAGGGAATTATTACATCCTTCCAGACAAGAACACAAAGACAGGCGCCTTCTTTATGAAATCTCTTCCCACAGAGGCACTGGCTCAGCTCCGAGACAAGAAGTATTTTGGATGAGAAATCTCCAAAGGAAACACTAAGAAGGTTCAGAGGATGGGAACTCACTGTGGGCAGAAGCTTTATGGGGTGGGAGATGTCTACAGCCAGGTAAAGCAGGAGTTAGTGATGTACAGCTGGATCAAGTAATGAGGATCCCATCCAGTACTGTTTGCTACACATTGATCCCTCCTCACCAGAACATTTCTGCCTCAACCTCAGGCCCACGTGAAGTAAAATTGTGTTTTACTGACCCAGACAGAGACAATCACCAACCAGGGGAGCACAACACCCTGGCAGAAGGGAACAGGATCTGGGCAGGAGCCTCTGCACACCCTCAGCCCCAGAGCTCAGCCCCACTGCAGGCTGGCAGGGAAACCATCACGGAGCAGGGAAACACTCAGGTCTGGCTGTTCCTAGTCCCATCCTCCCGAATTACCAGCACAGCCCATGCAGCAGGCGCTGTGCGGGAACAACAGGAACAAGCGTCTGAGGCAGGACAAAAACGCCACACGCACCACGCCGGCTTTTCAGCAGGAGAAAGCCACACTTCTTAAACCTCGTGTCCTTTTGAAAGGGTCACAAAGGATGAGCCAGTTGACATAACAAAGGTGCATTTTCAAAAAAGCATTTGAAGCTGTTTCTTGAAAGTGCTTCTTAGTGTAAAACTCAGTTGTTAAGAGATAGCAAAAGATCTTTTCTTGGATTAAGAATGGATTAAACTTTTAGCAACTTATCTCTTTACACGACTGAAAAAATAAAGAAATAAGGATATTCTTCCAAGAAAAGATATTTCCTAGGTTTCTGACCAAAAATAGTCCTCATTCCAGCTTCATACTTCAAAAACATGAATATCAGTTCTTAAGGTCTAGAGGAAAACAATAGCTTTCTTTATACCTAAAAGACTCAGATACATCTCAAATAGCAATAGAAGATTAATCCATTTTTGGCAAAGGGAGGTAATTTTTCAATATACCACAAAAATCTTTTTTTTCTTTATTATTTAGCATGGAAAGAAGAAAGACCTATAGTACTGTATAAGAGTAACTATTTCAATTAAACTCCATTGGGATGTGTCAGAACAATTCCAAACACATCTATATTTTAATAATGTATCTGTGAGATATCAATTATTACATACCAATAATCCAATTAAAAATGCACTCTGAATAAACAGTCTGGCCCAAATCCAAATCTCCAGACTATTTAAACAAGCTAATGGAAACATTAGGTGTCAGGCTGCATATTTTGTTTTCTAATTAAGGTAGTATTTGGCTGACATAGAACCAATTTACATGTAAAAGCCAAACAATTAAAAAGGTCACACAAGTAAAACTTTGGCATTTCACACATGCAAATTGAACTACTCAGCAGAAAACAAATCCACACAGGCAAACCTGAATGAGTTACACTGCACATGTAAGTTCAGAAAAGAGTCACAGAGACATACACCCAGCCTGTGATTTCATCAATGTCTGATAATTGCCTACAAGAAAACTCAAAAAGAAAAAAACTATATGACAAGATTAGGGTTATGAAAGGTGGATGAAGATTCCCCAGAAGATGACTGCCTGTCCTCTGGCTCAGACTGACACTGAAGCATCCACAGCTGGGATCAGCCCTGGGTGTCCCACCTCAGGCCTGAGCCCCTTGGGGCCTGCAGGGACACAGCTTCCAAGGGACACTCCAAGGAACACGGGGCACCGGGGCTGGGTAGAAATCAGACCCCAAATGCTTCTGGCCCAGGACGGGGACGAGAGTTGTGGTCTGGAGCAGCGGGAAGCAGCACCCAGGCCCCAGCCAGCCCTGCTGAGCCCCAGGAAAGGCCAAGCCTCCGCCCAGGCACTCCGACTTTCCAGCCCGTGGTACCGTTCAGAACAAAGGGGACTGTGTGATGGCCGAGAAGGTAACTCTACATTACTGAGAGGGGAAAAACAAAAGAAAGCAATTACCATGTCACAAAGCACGACACAACTTTGTTAGTTTACCACTTCATCCAGCACTGACCCCATGGGTGAGGCCATCCTCTGGTACCTCTGCTTTGCACAAAACCAGCCTCAAGCAGAAGCACAGACCAGGCTGAGAAACCCTCTTGCTTACAGTGATGATTATTTTAATGCAAAACTGCTAATATACCATACTCAAGGGACAAAGATGCAAATCTTTACTGGCTAAACAGAATTATCCCCAGACACCGAAATTTAGATTTTATAATTATTTTACTATTCATTTTCTGCTGAAACACATCCCTCATCATTTTTCCACTCCATCAACTGCACAAGTATATCAGCCAACAAGAATCTAGGTATTCTCAAATCCCCAAATTACTCTGTAAAAGAAAAAAAAAAATTACTCCAGTGGAAGGAATATTGTTTATGGGAGCCATGTCAAATGTACAGCAGATCACTCCTTCAGGAAGGAAGAGGATTGTCATTGCAGGCAAATGCCAAAAAGAGAAGCAAGGAGCAGCTGGAAAGCATGGATAAGCTCTCCTGGTTAACCACAGCTGGGATTGTTGGGGAAGACAAAAGAAAAAGCCCAGTTAGAAATCTCATCTTCCTGGGGCAGCGAGGCATCCCTCCAGCTCCAGCAAATCCTGCTGACAAATCAGTCATTGTCCACCTGCAGCCCTCAGTGAGGAGCCACCCCTGATGTGCAGGCACACAGGACAGCAGCACTGGGAGGAGTGGAGTGCTTCTCCTTCCCACTGCTTTGCTCTTCCCTCCATTATAACCAGGTGGGGGTTTATTCTGGTTGGAACATCTGAGAAAATTGCCACCTGTGCCTGTGACAGTGCAGAGGGGTCAAGCCTGAAGGTGACATAGTTAGGCACTGAGTGATAGATCACAATCCACAGAACATTATCCTCCTTTACACCAGCCACAGCGATACATCAAAGCCTTTATTTCTCCAGGAAGCTGAGTAAGAACTGATGATGACCGTCACAGAGAGGACAGATCCTGCTAGACAGAAAATTCCCTGCTCTTAAGGCTGAGATGTTGTGGCCATTTTCTTCACTACAACAGGAACACTTACATGAACCAACAACAAAAATCCCAACCTTAGAATCCCCCAAAATCTTCATGTGTCACATGTATTGCAGTAACCTTAAAAATAAGCATGCAAAGGAAAGCCAGAGAAACACTGCACATTTTTTCTCATCCAAGATTAAAAGAAAAAAAAAAACACAAGCAAAAAACCCCAACAAAAACAAAACAAAACCACACTCAAAAAAACCCCAAAATTCAAACACTTGACAGGGAAACTAAAAATCTACATAAATAACAAAACATTTTAATTTCAAGATTTTCCGAAAGGCAGAAGGACCCTATTATGTGCCCCATTACTCAAAAGTGCTTTTTTCAGCCAGATCGATTAATTTGCACGAGGCAATTCTTTGTGCTCTTAGAACAATAGCTGCAATAGAGCAAACAGGTAAAAGTAAATATTCCTTCCTTATCTCATTGAAAGAGGTACCATCACCTTTGTGTTTATACACTAATATAATATTTTAAAAATCTATTCCCATCAGAAGCTGCAGAAATTATTGAACTAAATTTACTAAAGAGGGCTGAAATGTACAAACAACATTAGCATTAATAAAATATAAGCAATATTTACTGCAGTTTATTTAATGGCCTCTGCATTAATAGTCCTTGAAACGCACTCTCTCTGTACCCAGCATTAGGAGGGAAGTAATAGCTGTTTACAGTGCTGAAAGGCTTCTGTGCTGCTTTTATTTTTGAACAGGAGGGTTTTTCCATGGGATTTAAGGTCTCCATGGCTCACAAAGGAGGGCTAAACAGGGTATCTAATAGAAGACAAAAATCAAACATTAAGCATCTGAAGAGTGAATCAATCTGAAATATTTTACATTATTAGGATTCACAAATGCACATCTCTTTCCATATTATGTATTGTACCACAACAGAGACCAAAGCCCCTGTGCTATGAACCTCTGCCCAGAGACAGAATAAGGCTGAAAGTACTTAGAGGGTTTGGGGTAATAATTGTGATTTAAAGCCCTCTTTTCTGTATCCTCTCCTTGCAGGTGGATGCAAAAACTTGTCTGAAGTTTTCCAACTATTAAGATGAAGACGTGTTCAAAATAATGAAACTTATCAACATAAAAAAATCCCCAAAACACAACAACAACAAAAAACCCAACCAAATTAAACTCCCAAAACCCCAAAACAAAATTAAAAACTCCACCTTCCACAAATATTAGGGTGAGGGTTTGAATTATTCATCCAAAATAGTGGGACAGCTTGGAAATCTCAATCCATGCATGTGATATGACAAGCACAAGATAATGTGGAACTGACTTCTGCTTTGATCAGGGACTATCAAAGGGGCTCTGTAGAGTTAAGCTTATAAGTCCCATCGAAATTTAATAGTTGGGAGACTTTAAATGTGTTTGACTCCATCACAGCACTAACTTTTACCTTTTTCCTTGGCTGTCAGAAGACTTGAGCAATTTCTTTCTAGTGCTTGAAAAAACAAAGGCAACTGACATCTAAACATAGTCAACATGTGCCAGCATTCAATCTCTCAATAACGACTTAATAAACCCATCATAACTAAAGCCAGGTGAGTAATTTAATGCTAATTATTTCCAATTAACTTCTTCTTTTAAAAACAAAAGCAAAGTGAAATTTTAATGTTTCTTTATCAACTATGAATAGTTCTAATTTGCAACTCACAGCACAATCATTTTGACTTTCACTGGTGTTTATATAATATTGACCAGCTAATTTAAAACCAATATCCTATACAACTCCCAACTAGATGAATTACAGACCCCCAGTTCCACTGTCAGCTTTGATCCAGTCGCAACTTTAGAAAATTTCAAATAACATACTCCAATGAAAAAAAAAATAAAGCCAGAAGCACAGGAGCTGCAGAGGAGGAATTTTTTTTTTTTTTAGTGCATTGTTATCTTTTCATCAAATCCCACATATACAGAGACTTTTGTCTTTGAGAAAATAAGCACTTCATTGGTGAGGAAAATAATTCTCCCTTAAACTTCATGAATGATTTTTTTTTTTTAAATCTGTCTTAATGTTTGTTCTTATAACATTTTGAGGTTAAGCCAAAAAAACCTAAAGTTCCAGCCACTGAAGTGAACCTACTGCCACCCCAAGTGCCTGGTGTTGAGCCTGTTCCTGCCAAAGGCACCAGTGTACCCTGACAGGTACTGCTGACTCAAGAGGGTCAGAGTAGAACCAATATCTGTTCCCCACCCTCAGCCCCAAGATCCCAATCCATGAGAGGTGTAATTCCCAGCTGCTGGCACTGTGCCTCATGCCTTGCTCCCCCCACATGGGAAGGGAAAGCCAGGCTCACTGCTGGCCAGGTGTGCCTGCTCCACCACAGCCACATCACTCAGGTCTGCCTCCACACCTGTGTGACAGCATTCCCCAGGTCCCCTCCTTCCCTCTCCCCCACAAGACCTCTGCAATTCTCCCCTGAAAAGCAGAGAAGGGTTTGCCTTTAACAAGTCACACAGGTAAAGGGATTACATGATAAAGAGCAATTAAATTGACAGTTTATTTTAACACTCCATTTTGCCTGCTTTCGCTCTGTGCTGTCTGAGTTCTTAATAAAAGGTTTAATACACTTTTCATGGCACTTAATACTGTGGAACTAAGCAGCTTTACAACTAAAGGTCTGGGACTTGCCCAACCGTTTAACATCCAGGCTGGCACTTTAGGATGCTTCTTTTGCAACCTCATAGCTTTTCATGGCAAACTGTCTGTGTCCTGGTGGAAGTTTTGTTCTGGGGCCAAGCAAGCTGTTTACCTGTGCCATACTCTGGTACTGGCTCTCCCTAGTTGTGAGATCTTTCTCCTATCCTGATATTCCATCACCATTTTCTGGATGTGATATCCCAGCCCTTAAGAGTGTACCTCAATGTCCAGGCAGGACACAGGGGAGCCTTCATCTTCTGTGCTCCTACAGAATGTGGCCAGACACTCCCTCCAATCCAAATTGCTCTTTCTGTCCTCAAGCAGGTGGTTTCTCTCTGAAACCCTGGAAGCTGTTCAGGTATTGTCTCACAATCATTGAAGTTATTGACTGCACCAGCCTTCAGAGCAGCCCAGGGATGATCAGCAGCTGCATTGAGCTGTCAGGAGCCAAAAATGACATGTCTGTGGATTAATGGCCTGGCCTGTCAGGATGGCATGTATTTGCTGTGTGCAGAAGATGAAACATCTACTTTCCAAAAAGCAGGATTTGCTTTACAATAGACCTCTGCATTGCCCAGAGCAGCGATATTTTTCTGTCACTGAACGTCAACAAGCTGCAGTCTGGAATAAAATATGGTTTACAAAGCCACTGAATTGATAGAGCTTCATATTCCTCCATGGCAGATGTTACAAATATGCAGACAGACAGTCCTTATTGATCCAAATGGTTTGCAGAAACTCCATTTGAAAGCATATGTTTTTCTGCCTGACATTTTGACACGAATGACAAGACAAAGCTAGGAGTGCATATGCACGAGAAGAAACGGTTCTTGTGTTGTAAAAGCATGTTCCCCCTGCCAAAGAGCTGGCAAATGTTGCACAACTAATCACAGCCCAGAAAGATGTGTGAGCTGACCTACAGACACAGAACAGTAGGGGAAATCTGACAGCACGGACTTAAAACAGCCTGACAAGATCTGCACAGCCCAGTACAAGCACTACTTGTTCTCTCCCTGCGCCAGGACCAGGCTAACAGCAAGTTCCACCACATAGAATCACATTAATTTCAGGAAACCTTTCTGTAAACAATGACAGCAGCATCCAGCAATTCAAGTGCTCCCCACTCTGCAGGCCAGGGTGCATTCACACGCCAAATACAGCATTTTCTCCATTTCCAGGCCTCACCAACCCTTGTTGGTGGGCCTGCACCCTCAGCACTCTTCTCTGGAGACCTACAGCCCCCCAGCTCCTTCCCCTGCTCTCCAGGGTTGTCTCCAATCCCCTTTCCCCAGCAGTTCCCCATCCATGGGGTTCTCTGTCCTGCCCCCACAGCAGCAGGCAGCAGCTCTCTGGGAAGCTTGCAGCAAACACTGCCTTTAAATGCCACCTCACTGCACTGTGAGGAGAGCTGAGGTCTCTACTGCCACATTAGTGACTGCTAGACTGGAAGCTGAAAGCTTTCACAACCAAAGCACCCTCCCAAAAAATTCTCACCATCATCCAAGATGGCTTTAGAACCAAGCCAAACATCACAATATATTTTCCTGGCCAGGTCTTAAAAGGAAGCTGAAATGCAGAAACCACTAAATTTCAACAGCCTGTAAATGCTCTATCTGCCCACACCCAGCACCTGTCAGGAGTTTCTCCCGTCCTGTTATCAGCCCAGCACAGCAACACAGCGGACCCTGCAAAGCAGCATCCTACTGCACAGGCAAAACCCACAGCACACACGGACACATCCCACTGCCTCACCCCCAGCAGGACACCCTGTCCCTCCTTCTGGGGGCAGCCAGCAGGACCAAGCCCACTGGAATCCCCAGTAATGCCCCAAGAGGAAAAAGGGTCTGCAACCTGTAACCACAGCCACTACGGCAGACTGAGCACAGAAACACCTCAGTGTCTGCTTACATTTACTTGCCATTATGCATTTCAGCACTTTGGTGGGCTGGCATATTTTGCTTCTACTAAGTATTTAATTTGACAGAATTTCTTCAATATAAATCATATAAAAACACAGTAAACAAAAGTCATTTTGTTTTCTGCTGATATACAGAAAAAGCTATACAGATCTGGGATCTCTCTTCCTCACAGCTGTCACGGTGTGTAGACTTGCAGTCCAGTGCAGACCCTGGTGCAGCAGAGCACTCAAGACTTAAGGCTAACTTAAAGCAGCTGTGTAGTCCCATGGAGATTCAGAAACTCACTCACTCGCTTAAAATTAGGCACATATTTAATTTGAAACGAATGCACATTTTAACTCCACCATCAATCCCTTTTGTTCTTTTAGCTACAATTCTCACTTGAAATGTAGGGCTCTGTTGTGTTCTACTTAACCACTTTGGAAACAACTCCATCAGGAAAAAAATACACACATTTTACATGATGAAAAGAATTTTAGAAAAGGACTGAAATGTAGAATCATTTCCAGGATGCTTCCTTTGATGACTGAGTGACTTTTTAGAATCAGAATCTAAAAGCAGACTGATAATTACCTACAGCTGTAGGTAATAAACCCTCAGGTTCCATCACTCCTCCCATACAGTTTCTGTTAGGACACTATAACAGAACAGTTAAAACCTTAAACAGAATTATTTATCTTGAAAACAACTTGGGGGCACAATGAGCTATGTTGTGGGGTTTTCACCTAGAAATGCTTCAGATGGTATCTACACTACAGTCACATGTAGATTATTATTCAGAAATCAGATTCCATCCCAGCCACTCATCCAAGCATTTGAAAATTTAGCTCAAGATGGGCAGAGGTTTTCTTTTTAATTTTTTTCAAGCTTTTATTTTTGCCTTGCTGTATATATTTATATATATCTGTATCTATATATTTATGATTCTGAGGACTTCTCCTCCTCCTCTGTGATATACAGGCCAAATAGACCTCCTCCAAACAACAGAGCTTTAAAACTGCAACAACAGAACCAGGTACTGAAAGATAAGACATCTTTCAAAGAAACCTTCAAAAAAAACAAATTAAAAAAGACAAAGCAACTCTCTCATAATTGTGCTCTACTACAACACGATGTGAAGTTTCTACCAGCAGTAATGGATTTCAAAGAAAGCTATTGAAAGCAAATTTCAACAGGGACAAAAGAAAATAATGTAGGTAGTGCACCTGAAAGTGTCCAGCTTAAAAAAAAAAAATCTCTACTGAGGCTGACAGTAAATTTAGGAGAAAACGAAACTCAGTAAAAAGCTACGGCATTATACATTATTTGCTTCTCTTATTGGTTACCTTGCAAGCTTATAGAACCCACATTTCTATTCCGCTTCCCTCCAACACCAGAAAGAGCACCATCCCTCTCCAGGAACGCAGAAACACGTAGAGCACAAAGCCCAAACTCTTCCCACAGTCAGAGCTTTCTGGGGAGCTGATTGGAGCTGATTGAGGCTGATTTGTCCCAGCTGCAGACCTAAACAGCCCTTGGGAGTGTCTCCCAGCAAACAGCCCGCAGCTGCTTTGGGTGAAATCACTGATTAAAGCTCATTCTCCCCAGCTGAGCAACAATCAAGCCAAAAAAAACCACCAGGCATCACCAAACAAATAATTTCAACTCTTAAATAATATAACAACTGTTTCTGGTAGAACAAATGCTGTTTTTATTTGTTTCCTAAAAATTAAGAAAAATAATAATTAGCTGAGGCAACTGCTTGTATGATGGAATTGAGGCTTCTCATACAAGTAATACAGCTTTACTAAACATGAGTTGTAACCATCCTTTTCTCCCCCCCCCTTCACCACACGTCAGTTTTTACCTTTCATTTTGCCTTTCTTCAGAGTTTTCTTCTGACTTTCTCCTTGCCTTTCCCAGGATGCTGCCAAAGGATGTGGTTTCTCTGAGAAATTTCCAACAGGGTTCCCCAAATGTGTTGTGTTTAGATTTATGTCACTCTTTAGCTGCTCACAATGTAAGTTCAAGTCAGTAAAGCAAAATAAAAGAAAATAATAAAGTCTGAACAGTGGTTGCTGTACCACATCACTAACATGATTTCCTCTGAGTGCTCCGCTTGTCACCAACCCAACAGCTTTAACCCTATCTCAAAAGAGAACCATTCCAAAAATTTATTCCAAAATTTAAGCAGATTTTAGGAAGAATTTTCTTTCTTTAAGCAATCCCAGCATAAAGTTTAAACTGTAATCCATGTTACATGCTCAAAATTTTAATCAGCTTCCTCTTTCAGGTTAATTTTTGACATTTTCTTTTTCAGAGGTACCCCTGAATACCAGTTTACGGAAAGCAGTGCTCTTGAGCCCAATATTAAGAGCTAAACCTTCACCTGCTGAAACTCAGTATGCTTGTCCCGTTCCCTGGAGGGAAGCTGATTTACACAGGTGAGAACCCAGGTTTCAGTGGTTTATTCTATCAGCAGACTAAGAAAAAGGGAGTTGTTTTGCTGAGACTTCACCTACAATGCAGCAATGGTTATCAAAGCAAGGCAGATACTGGGAACTTCACTTTGCAAGACAAGTATTGCACACATGTAGTTGTAACTCAGCATAAAAGCATTCTATTAAGTTTCAACTCTGAAATTAAAAAGCACAATTACTTTTTTTTTTCCATTGCAATAGGAGAACATGACATACTAAGAAATAAGAGCAATGCATTCTTCAGATTGAAAGCAGATTGCCCATGGATTGCAAGCAAATAGAAGAAACTGAGTCACATTTTTTCTGAGAAAATAATTTCTAAAAGAATGGGTTGATAGAACAAGACACGCCAGAAGTGCTGAGCCACAGATGTCATTTTGTGAAAGCTCATCGTCAAAAGAGCACAATAAAAGGAAGGTACATTTCATGTACAATCACCTTTGCAATGTAAACATTCCAGAGGGGTTGGAATATTTGGGATCATACATTATTCCCTTCTTTAAGTACACTGAGGGAAGTTCCAGTGGAAAAACCAGAGCACAGTTTGGTCTTCAAAGTTTTCAGAAACTTCCGCAGTTTTCTTATTTCAACTTGCCAGATATTAAAGGTGAAGGGTCAAATCTGCAGGTGGTGTAAATAAGCACAGCTCTGTGAGAGCTTTCACCTTATGCTCATCTACATCACATGGAAATGATATTTCTCACTTCTTCTGTGAGTAATTGCACATGTATATATATATGCATGTGTGTGGTGAATACATATTATATAGAAAGTGAATGCTTTGATCTGTCAAAAGGAAGATACAAATATAAAACAGGAGACAGGATATGAAAATCATACATTCTGCATTTACTTTGAAAACTGAAAGTTATGGGGAAAGAAACATTGTTTATGTTCAAAGAGAACCTGGTGATTTGCTTAAATAATCTAAAACCAAACCACTAGCACATGAAGGATTTAACAGCTTCCTGTCAGGGCTAACAGGCTCAAGCTATGACTTGCTAACTTTTATATAAACAAACACTGAGATGCACTGCAGATTCCTAGTTTCGCAGTGTAGACCCTGGTGCAGCAAAGCACTCAAAACTTAAGGTTAACTTAAAGCAGCTGAGTAGTCCCTGGGAGTTTGGCCAGCTCACTCACCTGCTTAAAATTAGGCACATATTTAATTTGAGACGGGGGTTTTAACTCCACCATCGATCAGCAATGCACTTCACCTGTGCACAAAGCAGGCGCTCCCTATAGGGCTCACACAGGCTTAAACATTTTTCTGAAAGAGGGCTGTGTGGTTTGATTCTTCAGGATCCTGCTCATCTTAGATGTAGTCCTGCAAAGCATTCAAACAGTTGAGTCATATTCTGTGCATGAGAATTAAGGAGCTCTAACATTGCTTATAAGTTAAAGCACACTTCCAAACTTCACAGCACATAGCAAGAGTAAGCTAGGAGGAGAACACTGATTATGAAGAATGCTAAAGTCGATCCCCAAAATATATTGTATCCACAATTTATTCCACAAATGCAGGTCAGTTAAAATTACAGTGTTTTAGTCTATAATATGCAAAAGATCTAAGGTGAAAGCAAAGATGCCTCAGTAAAAGAGGCTTTCAAGCCCCTGCTCTGGGCTTTGCTGCAGCAGCATGTTTTGCGAGTAACAGCACGGCAGCAGCTCAGGAAACCTCCAGGAGGTTTGTGTGCCACAGCAGATTGCACCCTTGTAGACACTCAAGCACCTCCTTGTACCTCTTCTGCTGCTAAAATCTTAAGTTGGTCATGAAAAGAGAGATTTTTCCAATGCAAATCCTTGCACTCTTTCTCCAAAGCATCTTTACAGATTCCTGTGCGTGTGTAGTCTCTTAGTGCAGCTGTTTCTGCCATAACTAATCAGTGTATTTATGGAAGTTGGTGTGTTTTGTTTTTTGTTTTTTTTCCTGTGGCCATAGGTTTGTTAAGACAACAAAAAGGAAAAAAAAAAAGGACAAAAGAAAAAAAAAGTTCCAAAGCTTTTGTGGGCCAAACCTCCAAATAGCATAAATTTAGTCAGCTTTATTATTAATTTTTAATTACTGTGAAGCAAATAGTGCAATTTGGGCCAAGCTACAAAATTGCACCACCTGCATGAGGAACCACCTTGACAACAGAGGCAAATGAATCCTTCTAAGAGTACTCCTTTTCTAAGCCCACCATCAATATTCCTCATTTAAAAAGTGGTAGGCTGAGTATACTCTTCCATAAGGCTGGTTTTATGTCACAGTTTGACTTTTCCTCCCTACTGCTTCAAGTAAAAATGCAAAAAATGTGGGGACTTTAATCACCCCATAAATACACGTGTTGTGTAATTATGCAAATCAAATTAGGAGCAGTGAATGGAATGTTTATTTATCCAAAAACCTGACCCAGATTGCCTGCTGACTTTCCTGGTACTGTGAATGCATTTTTACCTCTGTTCAAACAGAATTTTTCACCCTAATGTAGACAGTGATTTTGCTGCACCAGGATCTACAGCCTTTCCCAAATAGCAGTGTTCTAATAAAGTGAAGAAATCCAGCTACAAAGGGAAATTACAACCCAGTATTAGGGATACATTTGAGAAGACACTAAATTATGCCAATTTTGAAAGAGGGTGATGGTCCATGAAGAGTAGGAGGGGGGACAGCGATTCATTACGTTTGGCATTCAAACTTCTGTTTGGGAAGGAAACAATGTGTTAGATTTTGGTTGGGATTTTTCTTGTCATATGACATTGCACTGGTAACATTTGCACCACAAGATGTTAAATAAGTTGTATGTGTTGCTCTATCTTTGTCTTCTGTGTTTCACAGACAAAAAAAAAAGGTTTTGTATGGCCATTTCTACCACGATTATAGACATGGCCAATAAAACGTTCCTCTCAACAAAATCAATGGAAAAAAAGCAGAGCTGTGCTTATAGTCTTGTCATTCAGGGATATGACTTCAACAGGCAGCATTGCACCCATTATGCAACAAATTCTGTGAAATCTTAAAGAAAGAGATGGCACCAGAGGGCACAGTCACTGCAGTGCCATTATCTCCTGCCTTTACAGCTCCTCCTTGCCTCACTCCATTGGTTCCTCCCCGTTTCCAGTCATGTACACAAGAAACAAAAAAAGAGCTGAGCAGTTTTTCTTAAAAGCTTTCCCCTTAACCTAAAACCTGTTCTTCATCAAAGCATTTATATATATAATATATACGTCGTAATATATATAATATATATTATATATATATGGATAACAAAACACAGGAAGTTAAATAAAAAAGAGCCACACAGCACAGCAGACATGTAAAAACACAATCCAATAATCCTGTGCTTAAATTTAGAAACTGTGTGGAAGTTTAAACCCTTGTTAGAAGGAAAATGTTCTCTGTTTATTGTTTGTTGGATTTGAGCTATAATTCACCTTTAAAGCATTTTTTACTGCTATGCTAATACCAGCTGCTATGTTCTCTGAGTGAATTGTCATCTTGGCTGTAAAACAGGGTTCTGGGGAAAGGAGAAATCTGAGCATGGTGAATTTTTCTAGCAAGAAACAGATAACTTTTTTTCTCTTAAAAAAACCATACCTGTAAGAGAACAAGTGTTGAAATCCATGGAAAAATAAAAGAAAAGCATGGCCCTCAGTCCCAGTAACAGGTCTTCTTTGGCACTTGAGAACAACCACAAGTAGTTTGCCTTTTTATTCATATAGAACAAAATTTACAAAGTCATTCATACATTTTTGTTTGTTTTTTGTTTTGTTTTTTACTTACTTCGAAAATTGGGAATATTCAAAATACACTTTTACCCCACTTCATTCTTTCATTATTTACAAGTATATACAAGAAAAACGTAAGAGTTTGTCTTTTCTTTTTCTTTTTTTTCTTTTTTTTTTTGTTCCTTTTAAATTTTGTATTAAAAATCTCTGCTGGTTGTTTGTACTGTTTGTCTCCGTCATATGGACGTTCCGTGCGAGGGCTCCATCGCTTCTGGAATGACTCCGCCCGGCACGGACTGGAATGACATTGGGATGGGGGTTTTCACGGGGCTCTGCCGGAATAGTCCTCCGTTGGGTGACCTGTGTTTGCACTGTATGGAGGGCATGGTGGCCGAGCTGCTCAGGGGCAGCGGCAGGTTGCTGCCCGAGGCAGCTGTCAGTGTCCTGCTGGCACCATGAGCTGTCTGTTCGGGTAAAAAGGTGCTGACAGAAAGTTGCGTGTTCTGGTACTCGCGCACCGGCTCCAGGGTCTGGGCTGGCTGCATGCCGCCGATCTCCAGCGCCGAGATCTCGATGGACGCCGGCGAGATCTGCTTGTGGGCTATGTCTTCGTCAATTAAACTGTTCATGCGTCTGTGCACCTGCTCCAGGTTCACTTCCTTGTCCTAGTGAGGAAGAAACCAGAACAATCAGTCCAAACACAATCTCCAAGCCCATCCGGCCCCCCCTTCCTTTCCTCTGTGCGACCAGAGTTGCTGATCACTCATTACAGCACTTGGGTTTTAACTGTGCCTGCACAAAACCTCGAGGTACGGCGACATCTCCAGACGAAAAACCTGCTGAAGAAAACACCAGCTCAATCTCAGCCTGCTGGAGTTCCTGATGTTGCCATTCCCATTCTCCTGGCAGGTAAACTGATGGCTGTGCTTCAGCTAACAGGGGCTGGCACCAGGAACCAGTACATCCCTCACACCCCCGGCTCACCTTGCACAAGCTGAGACAAAAACCTATAGCAGGCAAACAAATGACCTGGGACTCCAAATTCCAGTGGGCAGCTCAGCCCGTTGTCACCACATGACAGCTCACCACTATCTCATCTATCTGCAGGGCATTTTCTAAAGAACACATCAGTAAAAAACCCCTGACTTAAGGGTAGTTGCTCCACGTGTCAAAATCCACTGGCCAGGGGTTGCAGTGGTGATGAATTCTTGCATTCCCAGCAGGAAGCCCTGGGTCACCTGTGTGGCACAGGACATAAACCTACTGGAGCAGCACTGAGAGGGGCCTACTCTGGGAGCCATGGGCAGGGAACCATGCATTTGTGTTCAGAGCAGCTGCATGACAGACCATAAGCTGTCACCTTGACGCGTCATCTGGAAAAAGTCTGTCTGTGGTCAGAGCTCAAGAAAATGGTGTTGGTCTTTAGAAAATGCATCAGCATCTTCTGAGAACGCATTTCCTAATGTTCCCAGAGTCGTCTCTTCAACTGACTGTCAGAACCACTCACAACACATTTTAGCTTCCACGAGGAAATACAGCAAAAGGAGTTGTCTTTAAAACCTGAAGGAGCAAAGACCTACAGTGGGCTGTTTATCACCTCAGCACGGCATTCAAGATGCTCAAATTGGGAAGCAACAAAACTGGCAGGGTGAAGTCAACCACCTGGGATGCTGTCTGACTGAATTTTAACAGCTAGCATTGTATTGCCAATAAAAAGGTATTATATTATATAATTTCTCTACATTTCATGAAGCACAGCTATGATTGCATTTGATAGAAGTGTAACACACAGCAGAACAGCAGCAAAGCATAAGAGCCCAACAACCCTGGAACTGGAGAAATTCCCTGGTCCACCAGAAACCTGTAATTACATTACTCAGACAGCAAGGCTCCAACCTAGGGAGCAGAACTACCCAAAACTTCTGAGTTCCAGTAATCCCTGACTGCCCAAGGTCAACCTGTGCTTAAATATTGGTTGAACCCAACACCAGCAGCCTTACTGATTCAAACCAAGGTCTAGGCTCAGGGAATGAAGAAGTACAAGGTGTCACTGCCACTCACTCCTCTTCATCTTTCATCACTGGTATTCACGTGGAGCACAGAGAATTACTTTCTTATTCCAGTGGTATCCTCTGCTATGCAACTTTGCTTTCCCCTGTAAATTGACAAGCCAACTCCAAACTCCTTGATTCCAGTCAATGTCAACTACAGGTTCAATTCTAACCTTGTGATTTAACACCCCTTCTACATTACTCAAGAACCGTTGAATTTGCTGATCCCTGCATGGGTTTGGAAATGGATTAGTGTTACATGATGTACAGTCCAAACCTGTGTCCTTAGCTTAGGCTAAATCCATATTGATTTCAACTGGAATACAATTGCTCCACAATTACAGGGCTGAGCTGCGCATTGCAAATTCTTTGCTAATCAGTGGAAAATTAATTCCTATTTAATTTATGTCATAAATTCACCACAATCCCAATGAAGCTCCCAGAAACCTGGGGGATACAATCTTCCTGACCAAAGAAACAAATAACTTTTAGAAAATCCTGCTTTTTCAGCCAAATCCTCTAATCAGATAATTCTGAGTTAGACAAAAATCAATGGATAATAAAATAAAAAATAAACTTTTTTGACATGAAGGGATCACACAACACTTGATCAGATAACCCCTGCAGCTGTATCAAGTCCTTCTTGACAACAAACACACCTCACCTGTCAGACCCTCCATTCAGTACATTAGACAATGCACTAAGCTGATGATAACTCAGAGGCTCTTTCCTAAATTCTGTAGCTAGGAAACTTAAGGATTTACAGTACAGTGGTCAGAGGAAACTACATGGATTTAATTTATAATTTCCTCAGTTCCTTTTTCTTGAAATAAAATTGTAGACCTGGGCAAACGTGAGAAAAGTTCTTACATTATTCCCCGATGGGAGTAAGAGCTTGACCTCTCTGGGTGGGTTCCTTGGGAACAGGTGTCCAAACACTCATTCCTGCATTTTCCTCACCTTTTTGGCAACAAAAGCTTGCTGCAAAGTTCTGCCTGTTCACAAACTCCAGCTAGCACCATATATGATGTTACTGTGTCTAAGGAGCTAGCTCCCAGAAGCCCACTATGATCAATGCCTCTTCAGGTACCCTGTACTATTCCTTTTCTAAACGATGCTGCTAGCTGGGACGTAGACTCCTAGCTGGCATTCTCGGTACCTGGGACTCATTCTTGTCAAGCCTCCACTACAAAATAAGAAAAAAAAAAAAGGAGAACTTGGGTTAGAACTGAGCAAATACTAGAGCAAATATTCCTAAATGAGGCTTTGGCAAAATGCTCATGACTCATTTACATTTTATTGAGCTTTTGCCAAATACTAATGCCTTCTTCAGATCCTTTCAAGTGAAAATATACACCAACGTTTTATTTATATTTTAATTTTTTTTCAATTGCAAGTACATCCTAAGTGTATCCATCCTGCCTTGCTACTGAAACAAGTAAAATGTGACTTGGATAAAGCCAAGCCAGAGGGAAAGGTAAGGTTTCAATAATTGCAACAAGCACTCATTAATTGTTTGCAGAGTGAAAATAAATTCATGAATGAAGCAGGATCTTCATTTGGAGCATCTGAGCACAGAAGGTCATAAAATTCAAAGCATGAATTAATCCTGGTTACATATTAGGCTGAGCTCTTTTAAGATGTAAACATGAAGAGCCACAGCTGGGATGCTCTTAATACACATTTCCAGGTCCAGACCACAGGGATTGTTAAGGACCACATCCTTTGGAATATTCCCCTCTCCTGGCCGAAGAGGCCTTTTCTTCTGCTATGCACAGTCCACCCAGGACAGCATTCCTCGGGAAATGCTGGATTTGCAGTTGCTTATGTTCCACAATACAGACTCACGTTTCACTGTGCTAAAATTTTCATTCTCAATAAAGGTTAAAAATAGTTCCTGCACACAGACATCACATTCTATCTACACCAGAACACTTTATGAAGTATGTAGAGAAATAAACGCTTGGGATCTCTTAAAGAGGTAGGGGTGATGATTTCATTTGCCTGATTCTCTTTCTTCAGCACTAAGGACAGCTTGCTGGGCCTATTAAGATCAGAGAAAACTTTTTAGAGGCTTTCAACAGACCAGGAATTCACGTTATTCCTTCTTTCCATTGTCAAAATAAAATGTTTGCAAAGGTTATGGAAAACAACTTGTCTCTGAGGAATTATAAAACCCCATTTTTAAAGGTTCTTCCTTTTTTCTTTGTCTTATTAGAGAAAGAACAGCTAAATAACTAAATGTCAAAGTTTGTATGAGACTATCTTAATGGTGATTGAATAATTCTTCAAATACTTAAAAAACCCCCTAAAATTCACAAAGCCTTGAAAAGATTAGTCATTGCCCACCATAAAACTGCTTTGAATACCAAGATCTCCAGTAGCAGAGGTTTTGGGATAGGTTTATGTGACAAGTCAACCTTTCAGAATCTGTAAATTCTGTAAACCTAATCTTTTCTCCCCCCTTATTGTTCTTCTGGGCAATTCAGTAACATAGCATATGTTACTGAAAACTAACAAGCTAAATGGAGAAAGGTTTAAATGGCTGTAAAGCCAGAAAAAGAAATCTTAAAAGTTATGATGTTTTTGCTCCATTGTCAGCTCCATGTTCTCCTTTATTTTTAGTTTTGTGCTTCTCATTATATATCAGTAATTTGTTAAAATTTCTTTTTTTGCACATAATAGATAAAATCTAGTTAATATTATAAATATGTCACATCTCAGACATTTCATGTCAATTCAACTTCATTTCTCAACCATGGCTGTGTTGGACACACGTATATGCTTGTGTTGCCAGAAAAAAACCATTTTTTCCTTTGCTGGCTTCATAATTTTTCAATGTTAATGTTGTACTCCAAATAGATCAGTTGAAGAAATTAATCAGTGAAGGAATGAAATGTCTAAGGAAAATTAATTATACACCCAAAAGAAGGCTTATCCTCTGCAGGCTTTAGGAAAACAGCTAACCAAACACTGCTCCTGGTCAGGAAATTCTCTTACTCATAAATACCAAGTGAAATGTCAATGTCCCCCAGCGAGTTTGAGCTCTGGAAGGGTGTTTGAAGGGCAGGTTTCTGATATGTCCCAAGCACTTGAGGATGAGCAACAGGTTCAGTGGCCTCTGACAGCAGGAGCACACCCTGGCTTGGAGTGGATCCGGAGGAAGCCCACCAGAATTACCTGGCAATGACTGAACCTGCATGGCCAAACCTGCAAGAAACTGTGACTCCCTTTCAGGACTAACCAAGTCTGGCCTTTTCACACAGAGTGAAATTATGGCAAGATATAAATGCAGACACCATGATTTACAGAGTAATCAATTTTGTTTTTCTAGCTTATTTTCTGTGACTCTTGACAGTGGCTTCTAATAAAAGCCTGTGGGCAGTCATATTGAAAGAATATGCTACTAACTGGGAGGTTTGGAGTCAGTTAACAAGATCAAATTCAAGGGTGTTGGAAAGGAGCTACTGGATGATATTTTTAAGAAATTGCCAACATCACTCTAAACACAATTAATTAAAAGGTAATACTGCCCTAGCTGTCTGCCTCACAACGCTTGGGATTTTCAAAGGGAAATTTTTTTGGAGAAAAATATTTTTATTAAAGACACCATTGTGGTGTCTGGTTTTTTTTTTT